>JASDQU010243192.1:78591-88681 GCA_032191745.1 Picea mariana
CACAACACAGAATGACATGCAGGAAAAAATGTTGTTTGTATTAATGTAAAAAGCCTCTTTTACAATGTGTTCTTGAGCTCAGACTTTGACAGAGTCTTGGCTCCTTCCTATCTTCTCTACTCTCACATACCCTAACTCTCTATTCTACCACTTCTCCCAAAATAAGATCAAAGATATTTTACATGAGGGGGCTCATCGAGCTCTTCCCTCCATCTCACCTACTCTATTCAATTACATTGAATTTACAATTTATGGCTGTCTAGTCCATATCGGAGATAGATCTCAACCTTACAACCATTAAAGGAAATCTACATCTAAAGCCTTCACATATGCATGGCCTTTTGGCTCTAACAACCTTACAAACATTTAATGCCTTTACATCAAATTCAAAATTTGAATGTGAGAGGGTTGTGCCTCTCTCTCTTCTCCCATTGAATGCATGATAAGTTTGTTGGCTGGCGCATGGCTGGCTTTGGAGTGATGCTCCTGCATCAGAAAGGAACTATGCAACTCATGATTTAGAGTTGGCATCCATCGTTCACACTCTGAAGAAATGGAGGCATTACCTCATGGGAAGGAGGTTCGAACTGAGGACATACCATAACAGTTTGAAGTATTTGTTTGATTAACCAACCTTGAATGCTAGGTAGAGTAGGTGGTTGGAGTTTCTTTGTGAGTATGAATTTGATATCAATCATACCAAAGGAAAAGAGAACAAGGTGGTTGATGCACTTAGTAGGAGAGTGCATGAATTACATGCTGCTACCATTAGGATGTACCAAACTAATATTAAAGGCATAATTTCGGAGGCTACAAATGCAAATTTGCAGTATAGGGATTTGGTAGAAAAACTATAGCAAGGTGAGATGCCACAAAAAGTGGAAAATTGTAAATTGGAAGCCAATGGAACACTTCTGTACAAGAACAAAATTTATGTACCTAATGTGGAGGACTTGAAACTTATGATTTTAAATGAAATGCATAATGTGCCTTATGAAGGGCACCCTAGATATCATAAAATTGTGGCAGCAGTCAAGAGACATTACTTTTGGCCAGGTATGAAGAAAGAAATTTTAGAATACATTGCCAGATGTATGGAATGCCAGAAGGTTAAAGCTGAGCATATGCACCCAATAGGGTTGCTAAAGCCTTTACCCATTCCTGAGTGGAAGTGGGAGGTAGTGACAATGGATTTCATCACAGATTTTCCCAGGACCGAAAAGCAGCATGATTCAATCATGGTGGTGGCGGACAAGCTTATGAAAGATGCCCATTTTATTCCATTAAAGACTACTCACAAGGCAACTAACGTTTTTGATATTTTTATGAGGTAAATAACATGATTGCATGGTATTCCCAAGGCAATTGTGTTTGATAGGGACCCAAAATTTACCTCAAATTTCTAGAAGGGGTTGTTCAAAGGATTCGAAACAAATCTGAACTTCAACACTTCTTATCATCCTAAGTCTGATGGGAAGATGGAGAGGGTGAACCAAGTGATAGAAGATATGCTAAGGATGTATGTGAGGACAAACCATCTAAATGGGAAGACTACCTACACTTCGTTGAATTTTCCTACAACAATGGGTATCAAGTATCATTGAAGATGAGCCCATTTGAAGCACTTTATGGAAGAAGGTACAATACTCCAGTAATATGGGATAATATAGTTGATAGAGAAGTGGTTGGGACAAAGTCGTTGAAGGAAATGGAAGAGAAAATGCTAAAAATTAAGCATAATTTAAAGGCTTCCCAAGATAGGCAGAAAATTTATGTTGCTAAGAATAGAACCCACAGAGAGTTTAAAGTGGGTGATCATGTTTTCTTGAAAGTGAAAGCCAATAGAATTTCCCTAAATCTGGGAAACTATTCGAAGTTGGCAGCCAGATTTTGTGGGCCATTTGAAATCGTAGAAAGGATTGGTCCAGTTGCATATATGCTTGCATTACCTGCATCCATGATTGTACATAATGTGTTTCATATTTCATTTCTTAACAAATATATACCTAATGTTAATCATGTAATCGATTGGAATGTAATTCAAGTGGAGCAAGAAGGCGTCTTGCAAGTGCATCTCATGCACATATTGGACCGGAAAAGAAAGAAGATCCAGACTCAAGCCATAGGGATTGTAAAGGTTCAGTGGACCTCGTACGACCCTGAGGATGCGCCATGGGAGCATGAGGATGCTATGCAAGAAAAATACCCACATCTTTTTGAATATTTTGGAAATCTTGCTGATGCTATGTAAGTAAGTTGCACTGAGGATGGTGCAAAAATAAGGGGAGGGGATTGTAGTACCCCGAGGATTAGCCCCAATTATATCTATGTATAGTAAACATGTTTTGTAGGTTGGTGATCCAAGCAATTATAAGATGGTAATCTTATGTGCAAGTAGGCTAGAGAGACTAGGTATTAAATGCCAGGAGCCTATTTTCTACATGTAATTATGCACTTTCTTAATATAAAAACATCGTTGCGTGTAGATCGACCATGAAGAAAGAGTGATGGGGGACTAAGTTTCCACAAGTTTGGGTAAGGGAGGAGGCTAAGTGTTGGGCCTAGGGGATAAGCTAGGGGGATTACCTCTAAATGGGATAATAATTTATTATTATTTCCTAAAAGGATAAGGTGGATAATTGATGAGTGTTGTCCCAAGTTCCTGGGAAAGGAATGTATGCAAAATGGAGTGCATGCAGCTCCAGGAAGACAGGTGTCATCCTGGGCACATGTAGTTAAAACTGAATAATTCAGTTGTGTTTTGATTTGGAGCGCCCATCCTTCCATACTCTGTTCGATTTCTCTAGAATCCTCCACGAGAACCCATTTGGTATCTTCACTAGACCTCTACATAGACATGCACCTCTGAAAATCAGATCCATGAAGTCGACCCGCGTCTTCTGTGAAACCTGAGCATCCTGTAATTGTCTATGCCGTGTGTGTTATAACTGTGGGTTGTTGTGGATATGCAGTCCCTTGGCCGAGTGTGGCTTGGCTTGCCACCATCGTCTATTCATTGCTAAGCCTTGTTTTTTTCCTCCTTGTGCTGGAACAAAGCTGAAGAAGTAGGTTGTCAAGCCTATGTGAAACACTCTCTCTGGGTGAGAGATGTGGTTGTGGTTGAAGAGGCAGGTTTTCAGGCCTATAATAAGATCTCTCCAGGTGAGAGAATGTGTTGTGGAAGTGATTTCTCCTAGAAGGGTTCTCGTAGCTTCTGCAAAGCTCTAAGAATTCCGGTCTGACCTGTTGGTGAAGCCCAAGGCAAGGGAGGTGAAGCAGCCAATGGACTATGTGATAGTGAAGGTGTATACTCTTGGGGTGGGACAGGAATGTGGGGAATGAGAGTATGTGAGCAGTGAGCATAAGTGGCTCCTGGGAGAGAATCCTTTCGCATAAACTGTGTGTCTTCCTGTTGACCTTGTCTAGCCTAGGATTCCCTTTCTGAGTGGATCTTAGTCCGATCTTGGGGGTGACCTACTACTGAGAGTGATGGGAAGTGTGGTCTAAGGTTGGGAGGTTTGTGGAAGGTCTGCACACATTTGGTGTTGTTATTCCAGTTGAAAGATAAGTATAATTTATAGGCTTAATTTTATGTTATGCATACCTGTGATTCTTGAATGTTATCATGTATTCCATTGCGTATATGAATTACTATCTATTAAATTTGAATCTGTATGGTAGTATTAAATCTGTGTTATGTTTTTTATTTCAATTAAAATGCATGTTATATATATATGTGAATGTTTTGCATGGTAGTGTTACTCAACCTGTTGAATGGTCAGGGACATTGCCATTTGGTATCGTAGCTAAGTTAGAGTTGAGTAATGACATTGTCGGCCTGGTGATGGATGGGGATGTTACACTCTTCTTTTGGAATTATATAATCATCTCCCTCCATGTAACAAATTCCATGCTTTTTTCTACATCCTTGTTGCCTTCTGCAAAGTGTCACAAGTCTTTTTCCAATTTCCTCTTGATTGCTGACTTCTTTCTGTTTTTACTTCTTCTAGGTTTCTTCAAGTTTGATGTAGTTGTTACTTATGTAATAGCTTCCACATGAATTGTTACCAGGGGTTGTTGATGTACTTCATCATTTCATGTGTATTGTTTGACTTGTAGTCATTGTGATAACAATCGTTATCTTGTTGTTCTTCCATAGGTATAGTCTCTCCTTGAACATATTATCTTCTAAGAAATAGATATGCAAAATATGTACAAAATCTATGTGAACATGGTATGTACAAGAATTATGAAGAATATTGTTACCTTGTCTTAGAAGAATAAGTTTGTTTTATCCTGCTTGGTCTTCTTTAAGGGTTCCCTTTCTTCGACAAATGATGCTTCGTGGGTTTCTTTCCTTTTATTTAACTCGGGACAATGGTTCTTGTAGTGACCATATTTTCGACCATTGAAGCATTGTATTTTTGACATATCTTTCTCTTGATTTGGTTTCTTCCTTGAGCCAAACATATTTTTATTCCTGAAATTATTGAACCTTGCTATGAAGGATTCATCATTGTATTTCTTTTGGGGTTTCTCTTTTGCACTAATCCTTGATTATTCTTGTGCACAACAAGTCCAAAGTTCTTCAAATTTAGGATACTCCTTCCTTGTGTTCATGCTTGCGGAAAATGCATCCCATATATTGGGAAGACCATTGAGTACTATATTTACTAGATCCTTCTCTAAAATTATCTCTTCAATAAGTTGTATTTGATCTCTTAACTGAGAGATTATCACAAAGTATGATGTTATGTTTTCATCATCATTCATTTTCATGTCACAAAGTTCATTCTTCAGACTCATTACTTGTTCAATTTTTCTGATTGAGAAGAGGTTTGTTAGGGAATCATACATCTTATTAGATGAGTCAAGATGGTATATGTAGGGTATCAAGTGGTCTTTTATAGAGTCCACTATGATACTCATGGAATTGATGTCATTATCTCTAAACTTCTCCATAACTACAACGTTTTGAGGTTTCTTCTCTTTTCCTTCTTCGAATTGTGGTTCAATGATCTTTCCTTTCACAATATCCAACAATTTGTTCTTGGCAAGGATGAGTTCAATCATTTTCTTCCATTCTATGATGTTAGAAGTCCCTTCTAACTTGTTTTCTGACTTCATAGAGTAAGTTATAACTACTTTTACTTGGTCAACCTTTGACTTTGACCAAAAACTCAAACTTGACGTCATGGCTTGTTGAGAATACCATGAGGTGTGCTAGGATAGGGCACACTAGGTTATCCAAAAATTAGGTCAATCTCTTCACTTAAGGTGCCTCAACAAGAGGGTTAAGGTTTCGTTGCTACAACAAAAACTAGCTGCAACTGCAACTATAACTGAACAAATCCTCCCAATATATCTTCCAGTGGTTAGACTTTCTTAAGATAGTCTGGTCCCATAACATATTAGAAAGTAATGGATGTGCTCATTTAACCATAGACAATATAGAAATATTGTCACCCAACCATAGGCCGAAGCCACCCCCGATCACCTTAACCTTGACAGAGAATCATTTTGGAAGAAAACCCTAGGCTTAATAGCCAAACAAGGTGGCACAACTCTCTCCAGGGATAGCACACCAAGAAAGAATAACCAAAAGAGGCCAAGAATAAAGTCCAAACCATAACCAAGAGAGATTCTAAGTCAAAACTGAAATCTGCTAATTACAACAGCTGCAACTATAACTCTTCTTCAAACTTGTGCACCACTTCCTTATGCAGTTATTTGAGGTGAGTACAAATGAGTGCAAGCGCCCTTTATTTATATTCTTCCAAGTCACTTAACTGGGTTGACTTCTTCTCTTAGAGGATAATAACTTAATACAAATCATTTTCTTGAGCCGACTTGTCTTCTAGAGTTATTAACCAACTATTTAGGGTTTCTTCTTGCTTCCCAGAATATTCTATTCTCGTTAGGGTTACACGTGGAGGTAAATACCTCCCTAAACTACCATAATATCAACACAAAGTTCATATATATCATAACAAATGTCATCCATCTAGTCATACTCCAAATTAAGGGTTTGAAAGGTACGTAACTTACAATTGACATAAATTTTGACTGAAAGATCTATTTTTGATTATTCAAAATTTGTGATAACGAGGTAAAAGACTCTGAAATTTTGAGAATCTTAAGGAGACATAGAAAATTACATTTGAATGAATTTTTAAAATTTTAATTATTATTGAGATATATCTTGTGGAATTTGGGGATTTTTACTATTATTGAAAGTAGTCTTAAACAAGTCATTTTGGTATTTGTGCTATAACTTTTTAGCAATGAAAGTTCATAATGTGAAATTTTTAAGAGTATAAGAAGTCATGTCAAAGTACTACATGACAAAATTTTAGACTCAGAAGGGTTAAAAATGCATATATATATATATATATATATATAATAACAATGCCAACCCTCTAGACATACTCCAAATTAAGGGTTTGAAAGGTTTACAATTGACATAACTTTTGATTAGAAGATCTATTTTTGATGATTCAAAATTTGTGATAAAGAGGAGAAAGAGGAGAATTATTTTTTTCTCACATGGCTCCAAAGGTTCCTCCAAAATTTATTTCATGAACCAAACATCCAGAGAGTTCAATCGTGACTCAATAAGAAAGAGAATAAATCTTTCACTAGATTGGAAATGTGGAAAAGAAGATGGATGGGGTGGAAAATAAGATGGATTAAAATAGGAAAGAGACACAAAATAATATGGATGAAAATTATGAGAATACAAAAAACAATATGTTAGAATTGTAAAATTCAATCTTCCATGATCTCCCATGCTCTATATGAGATAATCCCTAAAGGAGATATCAAAATGAAAGGAAATTGAGACATTGTAGAGGAAATAAATATTGTGTCCCATAAGAATTATTAATCATCACTTCAATATCCACATCATCAAGGTTTCAATGTTGCACCAAGGAACTACTTCATTCTAAAGATTGATATGAGGAAGTTTGATAGTAAATATCATATAACATGGATACTCCATCTGGATCAATACTTTGATCTACACCAAGTTCCAAGCTTACAAAATGTACCTATTGGATCCTTGTATTTTAAAAATCATCATTTTGTTTGGTATCAATGGATTTTTGAAAGAAAAAAGAATTATATTGTCTCTTATTCCATTTTTACAAATGAATTGATATCAAATTATGGGGGTATTAAGAGAAACTAATTCGTTAGTTAGTTGATAAATATTTGGAACAAAGGTCCAAATACAATGCACATTCAATAATTCTAAAAGTTCAGTCTTAGGGTAAACAACATTCTTGAGGATAATTTGTTATATCTCTTTATGGGAACTTTAAATGAGTAAATTCAAAATGAGGTGCATCTTTTCAAACCTGAATCCCTAGAGCAAGCTTTGAGTATGGAAAGGAAAGTGGAAAACCAAAATATGGCTACTAGAAGGGTGGCCACAAGAAACTATAGAGAACACCATGTTCCCTCTCCTAAACTCACTCAACCAACAAGGTTGACACCTAAACAAATGGATGAAAGAAAAAAAAAAGGGACTATGCTTCAATTGTGATAGCAAGTACAGGAAGGGGCATAAATTTGGTGATAATAAATTTATTCTAGATATACTGTGAAGAGGAAGAAGATCAAGAATTGAAACCATCACAAGTTCAATATCTAGAAGAGGTTATTCCAACTATTTATTTTCATGCATTGGCCAACACCAGTACTCCACCAACCCTTAAGATACAAGGATACATAAAAAATAAAAGGGTAACATCATTGATTAATTTTGGTAATACTCATAACTTCATCAATTGCAAATTAACAAAAGTTCTCAATTGCTTTGTGTTTCTAGCACCAGAGTTTCAAGTAATAATTGTAGATGGAGGTACAATAAATTTTTCTGGGAAGTGTCATAGTATTAATCTCAATATGGGGGAGTATGTTTTGGATACTCCCATTATTTTCACCCAAATGGATGGTGTTGATGTCATATTAGGGGTCTAATTGTTATAGTCATTGGGAAGAATGGCCCTTAATTTTCCATATCTTTTCATGGCATTTTCCATATATTTCTAGAATGAGGGAGGAAGACATTCCCAAAAAATCCTTTATAAAACATGAAGGTCATTATGAGTTTTTAATTATTCCATTTGGACCTACCAATTCACCTTCAACATTTCAAATTTTGATGAGATATATTTTCAAACCTTTCCCTATAAAATTTGTATTAGTATTTTTTTATGACATACTAATCTACAATAAATCCTGGGAAGAGAATGTACAACATGTTGACAGAGTATTACAACTTTTGGAAGAGGAACAACTTTATGAAAATCCTTCCAAGCAGGCCTTTGGGGTTCAATAAGTGGAATATTTTGGTCATATTGTATCTCATGAAGGTGTAAAAGTGGACACTAACATAATTAAAGCTACGAGGGAATGGCCAAATCCTAAAATATTGAAAAAACTTAGAGGATTATTAGGATTGACAGGATATTATCGCAAGTTTGTTAAAAACTATGGTCAAAGAGTGGCACCTATAACAACATTATTAAAGGAAGCGTTTTATTGGACTCAATAAGAAACCAAATATTTTTAAAAAATTAAGGATTTTATGTGTACATATCCTATCCTATCCACACTTGACTTCACATTTTTTTTTATTCTGGAGTGTGATGCCTTGGGCCATGGAATTGGTGTCATTTTAATGCAAGAAGGAAGGCCCCTTTCCTTTGAAGGAAACCAAATTAAAGGAGAAAAGTTACTAAAACCCATTTATGAAAAATAAATCGTGTCCATACTACATGTAGTTAAGAAATTCCACCCTTACCTAATAGGAACAAACCATGATATTTTGAAGTAATTCTTCAAGCAACTATTATCTTCAGAATAGAAATAAAAATGGGTTACAAAGATTCTAGTTTATGACTTGGAAATTATGTACAAGAAATGAAAACATAATATTGTGGTAGATGCACTTTCAAGGAAAGAAGAAGAATTACAGGGTTCACTTTGTGTTATTTCTATTCCACAATCTGATTGGGTGGAAGAAGCAAGGATATAATGAAAGCAATATCAAGAGATATGAAATATCATTCAACAAATACAAGAGGACCCGAGTTATTTATATAAATTTGTATGAAATAATGATTTTGTATGGTATCATGATCGCCTATATTTATGTAATAATTCCCAACTCAAATAGAAGGTCCGTATGAAATTTCACACTTCTCCTATAGGAGGACATTTAGTGTTGTTGAAAACTTACCATAGGATCAAGAAGGTTTTTTTTGGGGAAGTTATTAAAACTTATGTTAAAAAATTTGTGTCTTAATGTTTGTTCTACCAAAAACATAAGGGAGAGATAATGAAGATGATAGGTCTCCTACAACCATTAGCTATACTAAGATAATGTTGGGAAGAAGTTTCAATGGATTTTATTACATGTTTACCCAAATCTGAAGGGAAGATTGACATCATGGTAGTAGTGGATAGACTAACAAAGTATCCCCATTTTTTTCTCTCTCTCATCATTTTAAAGAAAGAAGAATATCCACAACATTAATGGAAAAATTCAAAAGATACATGGAGTCATGTTGAGACCCAACAACTCCCCCTAAATTTTTACAAAATTTAAAGGGCCCATTAGAATCTTGATAATTATAATGAGCTACAGAATCAACCTTTTCAAATAGTTCCATACCTTGACTTGCTTTGAGACAAACTTAAGACATTCACTATAGTATGAGACATTTATTACAAGAGTATATGTCAAAACTTAGAAACGAGCACAAAAATCTCAATTTAAACAAAAACGTTAATTTTTATCAACTGTTTACTTTTGTTTAAATTATGATTATGTGTTCTTTCTTTTTCTCATTAGCAAGTTTGACTATTTTGAATAATGGGTTCAATACTTCATCAAATAATATCTTGGTTGGTTTCTCATTTTCATGAAATCATTTGGTGATATTAATTAATTAAATTATTTTTTCATTTTGCATTTCATTTCAAAATAATAATAATAAAAGAATTATCTATCATTTGTTTGATTTTGTAAAAAACTAAAATTAATATTTTTTCTTCATTAACTTGAAGCTTCTAGATA
>JASDQU010243192.1:157812-217870 GCA_032191745.1 Picea mariana
CAAACCTTTACCAATCATATGATAAACCAGTGATCAAATATCAACCAACAAATCAAAAAGACGACGACAGTATAATCAATGAGATAGGTGTTTTCACATTTGCAATTGTGAAAACTGAGTCGAAATTGAATTGTAATGGTTGAAGAAAACGAGAAACATGTCCATTAACACAATGAGACAATGATTTGTCATGATACCGCAAGGGGTGTAGGCAGCTTTCGAGAGTAATCGAAAAAATTGGGTTGGCTGCCAACAATGCCCTGGTTGGTGCGCAAGGTATGGAAATTATTTGTGAACTTCAACACTATTTGGTCCCTCTCTTGTCGCAGTTTGTTCCATATCATGTATTGGTCATCATAGTTACAAACAGGTTAATATTTTTCCTTGACCCCATCAACAAACAATTCCTAAGTGGGTTCACCCTAATATATTCTAGACTCCTCTATGGAAATTTTCTCCCAGTAAGTTTCCCACCAGGGAGGATTTTAAGGATGGAAATTCATATTAAAATGTAGAAAGATGGGCTAATATTATTTGTTCTTAATATGAAAAATGTAAATTTTTTGGCGATAGTTTTGTAAAAATATTCAAATTTATAAGGATTCTATATAGTTTCCTTATAATTTTGGTGATTTTCAAGGTAAAATAATTTTATTCTATGGAATTTGGGCGGATCAGTTTTAGAAAAAAATGAAATTGGAGAATTATCTTTTGGGAAAAGCCATGGAAAATTATCCTATTCATGAAATTTAGCCCTTAAAATCATCTATGTTTCCCACCATTGTTTGACATGTTGGATATCCTTAAGAATTGTGAAGGTGATTGTTTCCCCGTCGTAGAAATTTTTAGCAGAGAAATAACCTTCTAGTAGATTTAACCATTTTTCTACAGAATCCCCATCTATTTGTCCCTCAAATATAGGAATATCAATATTAACTTCTACCTTGAAAGGAGAGGTGCCTCCTGTTATCCACATTTTTGGTTATCAAGATGAGGACATGTTAATGACATGATGATGGAAGATCTAACTCTTCTTTAAGATCATTTTCATGAAGAAAGTTACACTTATCAGCTTCTCAAAATCACTCTTTTGAAGATAGTACGCAGGCTGCATATATATTGTCCTGCGGAAATACTTGATTTCCGCAGGTTGCATTCAGTCTGACTGCGGACTTTCCGTACTGTGTTAATGGTCAGGGTGCGGAAATGTTTCTTAAGGGAGAAAATGAATAAGTTCTCGATCCTTCTAGAAGGAATCTTCTAGAAGGATGAGTTGGAGTTCGAATGGTTGGCAAATTAATGAATCTCTAGATATCTTCTGATTACATTCTATCCAAGTAACTAAACAATCTTTTCCTATATATTGAAGAGATGATTCATGGAAAGGGTTAGTAGCAAATTAGCAAGAGTAAGATATTGGAGAATTGGTGAACTATTGTATGGAGAATTGATGCTGCAGCAAATAGAGACAGCCACAAGGTTATCACAAGTAGTGGAAGTTCTTCATGCATGATGAGCAAATGTGTGTGTGTCAAAGCTAGAAGCCGTTGAAAGGGGATCTATGACATCAAGGCTCAGGTTGTATATTTCTCTTTCAGTTAACATAATACATGAATATGTCCCTTTCCCATAATGATGATATCATCTTATTACATGATTCCTTGATCACATGTATAGTCTAGAGTTTTGAATATATTAATGTCTTTGTTGTGATTGGTTTGTGTTGTTGTGATTGGACGACGCAAGAGCATCGTAGCAGAGCGAGGATCAACAGAGATAAGGAAAGATTTCATAAAGTAAGTACATCCTCCTTCTTCTCTTGTCCATTCAATACTTTAGAACTAGGGAAAGAGTAGTATTCTGTCATAGTTTGTTCCAGATCCAGGTGGATCTGGGGAGATTGGTCTATGTCCGCACTCACAAATTTATCCTTGAACACCTCCAAAGTGGCTTCTTGATGAAGACATGCATGTTGTTATCAACAAGTGTTGAAAGATGTGGCCAAATATCTCCATCATTTTGTGCCTTTGTCCCATGAGATCTTTCTCAAGAAATAGATTAATATAATATTTTGCTCTATCATTTTTATTTTCTTCCACCATAGAGGGTTTCTTGAGTGTGTGAGAGCGATTTTCCTCAAGATATACAATATTGAGACCCAAATTTCTATACTCGGACATCGTCGGGGACATGCACTGAAAATGATCAAGAGCAACCTACTCTTATATTGACCTTGATTATTTTTGGCACGAAATGAGAGGGGAGATATAATAAATAAATATACCAATATATTTCAAGAGATAAAATAATATAACAAAGATATATCATATGTATATAAGATAAACTACCTTTGTTATCCTATAGATATGACCCCCATAGTAATAATGACACTATGTGATCAAGACTCATAAAATTCATGATGTTTCCACATATATGGTTGGCCCAAAATAATATCACAGACTTCAAGAGAGGAAAAATCACACAATACCTCATCCTTGATGGGCTTGATGTCATAGGATAGGTGGCAGTACTGGCTGACATAGAGATATTGTCCTTGGAAAATCCACCCGATGTTGTATGGTTACAGGTCTAGTGTTGTCGACAATACCATCTATTTTATGACCTCTTTTGAGATGAGTTTCTTCTTGCTTCCACTATCAACAATGAAATGCAACCGGGTCCCCTTCACCCACATCTATGAAAGGAAGAGGCACTCCCCCTCTTCAAGATTTCCTGGTTCTTATGGTTGGATCATTGTGGTTGTGATAGTGAAAGTGGGGTCTAAGTTGATGATTTGTCTCCTTTTATTATTGTTCGAATCAGAGTCAGAGTCAGGGCTCGAATCTATTTCTTTGAGCTCGAATAACAATGACTATTTTGAGCGACATTCATTGTTGTACCATGGGATATTTTAGAAATTGCACCACTTTCCAGTGTCCTTATTCATCTTTATGTTACCCTTCTTTTCCATAATTTGGTTGTTTCTTATTTCCAGACCCAAACTCCCGTTTGTTCTGGTGCCCAAATTTCTGCTCCATTTTGACAACATATTTATAGAGGGCTCCCAATGATGAGATGTCCAGGAAATCCATTTGGGTTTAGATGTACCTATGCAAAGCCCCGTGGCATTTCAAAACCAGATGTCTCTCGGAGTCTTTGATACCCAGCTTGGTGCATAAGGTATGGAAATTATTTGTGAACTCAGACACTATTTGGAACCTCTCTTTCCACAGTGTGGTCCATATCATGTATTTTTCATCATAGTTACAAACAGGGTAATATGTTTCCTTGACCGAATCCAAAAAAATCTATTTTGATCCAATGAGATAGGTGGGTGGTCACATATATCCATCTAGATCAATCCTCCTCCCTTAGGCAACAATAGTCCCCATTGCATCAAGTTCCCAGGGAATATTTTGTTGAACCTTGTTGAGCTTCTTTCATTGTTGGAGAAGTTGCATTGTTTATCTTGTTGAACCTGTTGCTAGTGAGGTTGGATCTCTTAAACTAAGCTGTTGTATCTTGGCTTGACTTAGTAGTGTGTATGCACCCTCATAGGTGAAGAAACAATATCCTCTTTCTCTTCTCCAATATGCTTCTATTGGATAGAAAGATCTTGGGCCAAGGTTGCAGTGGTTGCAGTTTCCTTCTGTTCACCTTTTGAGCATATTGTGAAGAGGTTGAATTTTGTATTCTGAGAGATTACCTTGTGGCACTGTTTTGGTGGGACACTAGTCGGAGCTACCTCTGGTCTACTGTAGAGTTGACCCCCCAAAGTAAAAATGACACTACAAGGTCGAGACTCATAAACAACATGATGTTTCCACATATATGGTTGGCCCAAAAAAACATCACAGACATCAAGAGGGGATACATCAAACAATACCTAATCCTTGAAGGGATTGATGTCATAGGACAAGCGACACTGTTGGATGACATGAAGATATCATCCTTGGAAAAGACACTCAATGTTGTATGGTTGTGGGTGTGGTGTTGTCAACAATCCCAACTGTTTGACAAACTCTACTAAGATGGGGTTATTCTAGATTTGGTTATCAACATGAAATGAAACGGGTTCCCCGTCACCCACATCTATGAATGGAATAAGTGTTTCCCCTATTCGAGATATGTTAGTTCTTCTAGCTAGATTGTTGTGGTAGTGAAAATGGTAGTGGGGTTTGCATCGATGATCTATTTTCTTTTATTATTTTTTGAATCATAGTTTGAGTTGGGGCTCAGATCTATTTCTTTGAGATCGACTACCAATGACTGGCTTGAGCGACATTCATCAGTGTTGTGCCAAGGGATTTTGTTGAAATCGCATCACTTTCTAGTGTCCTTTGTATTTCCATTACCCTTATTTTCTTGTGGATTAGACAGATTTTATGGGAGGTTGTTTGTTAGGGCCGTTTTTATCATACTTTAGTTGTTGCAGATTTGAAGACCCAAACTATTATTTCTTCTGGTGCCTAAATTTCTGCTCAATTTTGACAGAATATCGATAGGCAGTTCCCAATGATGAGATGTCCAGGAAATCCATTTCAGTTTCGATGTATCTATGAAGAGCATCGTGGTATTTCAGAACCAGATGTCGCTCAGAGTATTTGATACCCTTCTTAGTGTGCAAGGTGTGGAAATTGTTTTTGAACTCTGAAATTGTTTGGCCCCTCTCTTGCCATAGTGTAGTGCATCCCATCTATTGGACATCATAGTTACTAACACGGTAATATTGTTCCTTGACCAGATCCACAAAAAATTCCCATGTCGACTCAATCCCATATATTCAATAATCCTCTGTGGATATTTTATCTTAGTAAGTTTCCCACCAATGTTTGACATGGGGGAGAGCCTTAAGGAGTGCAAAGGTGATATTTTCTTTGTTGGATAAATTGTGAACAAAGAAATAACCTTTCTAGTAGATTGAACCATTTTTCTAGGACATCCACATCTATCTGTTCTTAAAATACGGGAATATTAAAATTAAATTGTACCTTGAAAGGAGAGGTTCCTGCAAAGTGGTTTCTTGATGAATACGCACATGTTGTTATTGATAGGTGTTGAAGGATGTGGGAAAAATTCTCCATCATTTCGTCCCTTTGTCGTGTGAGAGATTGCTCAAGCAACATATTAATAGAATATTCTGATCTGTAGTTTTTATTTTCTTCCACCATGGAGGGTTTCTTGAGTGTGTGAGAGATATTTTCCTACAAATAGACAAGCTCAAGATCCAAATTGCTATACTCAGGCCTTGTCGGTGACATGCACTAAAAAACGATCAAGAGAAGCCTGCTCTTATACCAGTGATCCAAATTATTTTTGACACAAAATGAGAGTGGAGATATAATAAATAAATATACCAAGATATTGAAACAGATCCAATAATATAACAAATATATATTATATGTATATAACCAAAGGCACATATATACAGTAATACACAATTTCTATTAATGAATGAAATGTACAGAACTATAAAATTACAGAGTGAAAGATTTGTTAGAATGGTGGCATATTATTTATGAGAAGGGATGTCATGGATACAGGAATTAAAAAAAAGATGATTTATAAAATAAGGCATCAAAGGCCTTTTTTACATAACGAAAATCCAAAATCATAACCCTGGAAGATGAAAATCCAAAAAGTTTGTGGGCCTTGATGGGGGTAGTTGATATGTCAACTTCTCAGGGGCGTAACATTTGCATACGATCTCTATTTGGGGCACTCAATACACCATTGGAAAGGCCTAGATGAGAAAAATACATTCCTACTAGCCCAAGCTAGTGTCAAAGTTATGAACTTCAACTTGAAATCCCCAAAAAACGTCGTATAGGGCCTCAAAACAACCCTAGAAGTTTGGGACCTAAAAAACTGTTGAAAAAATGTCGAGGTGGAAAAATCTATTTTGAGCCAGTGGAATAGGTGTGTGGCCACTGATATCCATCTGGATCAATCCTCCCCCCTTAGGAAGCAATGGTCCCAATTGTGTCAATTTCCCATGGAAGTGTTCGGTGAACATTGGTGAGCTTCTTTCCTTGTTGGAGAAGTTGGGTTGCTTATCTTGTTGAAGATTGTCACGAACCTGTTGATGGCGGGGTTGAATATAATCAACCAAATTGTTGTATATTGGATATACATGGTAGTGTATAGGCACCCTCATAGGTGTGAAACAATATCTTCTTTCTCTTCTGCAATATTCTTTTTCTAGATAGAAAGGTCTTGGGCTAAGGCTGCAGTGGTTGCATTTTCCTTTTGTCCACCTTCTAAACATATTGTGAATCGGATGATTTTTTTTGTATGAGAGATTACCTTGTGGAACAATTTTGGTGGGACAATAGTCGAAACTACCTTTGGTATCCTATAGAGATGACCCCCAGAGTGAAAATGACACTACGGGGTCAAGACTCATAAACAACATGATGTTTCGACATATATGGTTGGACCAAAAGAACATCACATATATAAAGAGGGAAAAAATCACATAATATCTCATCCTTGAAGGGACTAATGTTGTAGGATAGTAGGCACTATTGACTGACAAAGAGATCGCATCCCTAGCGAATCCATATGATGTTTTATGGCTACGGGTATGGTTTTGTTGACAATCCCAATAGTTTGACAACCTTGGTTGAGATGAGGTTCTTCTATATTCCACTATCAACAACGAAATTCAACGAGGCCCCCTTTAACCAAATCTATGAATGGAAGAAGCGCTCCCCCTTTCAAGGATTTACTGGTTCTTCTAGTTGGATCGTTTTGGTTGCGAAAATGGCAGTGGGGTCTGCATCGATGATATGTCTTCTTTTATTATTGTTTGAATTAGACTCTGAGTCAGGGATCGAATCTATGTCTTTGATCTTAGCTACCAATGACTGTTTTGAGCGACATTCATCAGTGTTGTGCCAGGGTATTTTGTGTAAATTTTACCACTTTCCATTGTCCTTCTTCATCTTTCCATTACCCTTCTTTTCATGTGGCCTGGATGGGTTTTTAGGATGTTGTTTGTTAGGGTTGTCTTTATCATACTTTGGTTGTTGCAGATTTGAAAACTTGTAGTCCCATTTGTTTTGGTGACTAAATTTCTACTCGATTTTGGAAACATATTGATAGGGATATCCTAGTGATGATATACCCAGAAAATCCATTTTGGTTTGGATGTACCTATGCAGAGCCCTGCGGTATTTTAGAACCAGATGTCAATTGAAGTCTTTGATACCTATCTTGGTGCACAAGGTATGGAAATTATTTGTGAACTATGGTATTGTTTTTCCCCTCTCTTGCCACAGTTTGGTCCATCTCATGTATTGGTCATCATAGTTACCAACAGTGTAATATTGTTCCTTGACCACATTCACAAAAAATTCCCAAGTGGGCTCGGCCCCATATATTCCAGACCCCTCTATGGAACTTTGCTCCCAGTAAGTTTCCCACAAATGTTTGGCATGGGGGGGAGACTTAAGGAGTGCGAAGGTGATCTTTTCTCTGTCGGAGAAATTGTGAATACAGAAATAATTGTCTTGTAGATTTAACCATTTTTCTAGTACATGTGCATCTATTTGTCCTTCAAATACGAGAATATAAAAATTAACATGTACCTTGAAAGGAGAGGTGCCTTCAAAGTGACCACTTGATGAAGACGTGCATGTCGTTTTCATTAGGTCTTGAACGATGTGGGGCAAATTCTCCATCATTTCGTGCATTTATCGCGTGAGAGATTGCTCAAGAAACAGATTAATAGAATATTTTGCTCCATTGTTTTTATTTTTTTCCTGCACGGAAAGTTTCTTGGGAGTGCGAAAGAAATTGTCCTTAAGAGAGACAATATTGATACCCAAATTTCTATACTCAGACCTCGTTGGGGACATGTATTGAGAAATGATCAAGAGAATCCTGCTCTGATACTACTGATCTAGATTATTTTCGGCACGAAATGAGAGCAGAGATATAATAAAGAAATATATCGAGATATTGCAAGAGATACAATAATATAATAGTGATATATTATATGTATATAAAGTGAGGCACATATATACAGTAATACACAACTTCTATTAATGAATAAAATGTACAAAACTATAAAATTACAGAGAGAAATACTCGGTAGAATGGTGACAAATTATCTCTGAGAAGAGATGTGATGGCTACGTTCATTCACTAGAAGATGATTTTTACAATGAGGCTTTGAATGCCTATTTAACATAAGGAAAATATAAAACCCTAACACCGAAATATGAAAAGCCAAAATGTTTGCGGGCCTCAATGGGGGTAGTTGATACGTCAACTTCCCGAGGGGCGTAATGTTTTGATACAATCTTTGTTTGAGTTGATTGATACACCATTGTAAAGGTCTAGCCGAGAAGAACACATTCTATATTTTCTATTTTGGATATTAGAATATTCGTTCGGGCCTGAAATCCCCAAAAAACATCGTTTAGTGCCTCAAAATGGCCTCAAAATTTTGAGACCCAAAAAATTGTCAAAAAACTATAGAGGTGGAAAACTCTATTTTGAGCTAGAGGAATAGGTGGGTGGACACCAATATCCATATGGATCAATCATTCCCCCTTAGGAAGAAATGGTTCCCATTGTGTCAATTTCCCATGGAAGCTTTTCTTGAACATTGGTGGGCTTATTTCCTTGTTGGAGAAGTTGCGTTGCTTATCTTGTTGAAGGCTGTCACGAACCTATTACTGGCGGGGTTGAATCTTTTCAACCAACTTGTTGTATCTTGGTAGTGTGTAGGCACCCTCATAGGTGAAGAAACAATATATTCTTTCTCTTTTGCAATCTGCTTATGCTGGATAGAAAGGTATTTGACCAAGGATGTAGTGGTTGCAGTTTCCTTCTGTTCACCTTTTGAACATATTGTGAAGAGGTTGAATTTTGTAGTATGAGAGATTATCTTATGGAACTGTTTTGGTGGCACATTAGTAAGAACTACCTATGGTATCATGTAGAGCTGACCCCCAGAGTAACAATGACACTACAGTGTCAAGAATGATAAACACCATGATGTTTCCACATATATGGTTAGCCCAAAATAAAATCACAAAAATCAAGAGGGGAAACATCAAACAATACCTCATCCTTGAAGGGATTGATGTTATAGGATAGGGGACACTGTTGGATGACACATAGATCTCATCCCTGGAAAAGCCACCCGATGTTGTATGGTTTTTGGTGTGGTGTTGTCGACAATCCAAATTGTTTGATGACCTCTGCTGACATGAGGTTCTTCTTTCTTCCACTATCAACAATTAAATGCAATGGGGTCCCCTTCACCAACATATGTGAATGGAAGGGGCTCTCCCCCTCTTCAGGATCTGCTGATTCTTCTAGTTGGATCATTTTGGTTTTGAAAGTGGTAGTGGGGTCTGTGTCAATGATCTGTCTCCTCTTATTATTTTCAAAATCGAAGTCCAAGTTGGGGCTCAACTCTGTTTCTTTGATATTGGATAACAATGACTATTTTGAGTGACATTCATCAGTGTTTTACTAAGGTATTTTGTGGAAATCAAACCACTTTCCAGTGTGCTTCTTTGTCTTTCTATTATACTTCTTTTCCTGTGGCTTGGAGGGGTTTTCATGAGTTTGCTTGTTAGGGCCGTCTTTATCATAGTTTGGTTTTTGTGGATTTGCAGACCTGAACTACAGTTTTTTCTGGTGCCTAAATTTCTTCTCAATTTTGGTAGCATTTCGATAGGCAGCTCCCAGTGATGAGATGTCCAAGAAATCCATTTCGGTTTGGATGTACCTATGTAGAGTTCTGTGGTATTTTAGAACAATATTTTTCTTGGAGTCTTTGATACCCAACTTGGTGTGCAAGGTATGGAAATTATTTGTGAACTACGACATTTTTTGGCCCCTCTCTTTCTGCACTGTGGTCCATCTCATGTATTGGTCATCATAGTTACCAACAGGGTAATATTGTTCCTTGATCGCATCCACAAAAAAATCCCAAGTGGGATCGGCCCCATATGTTCTAGACTCCTTTGTGGAAATTTTATCCAAGTAAGCTTCCCACCAATGTTTGACATGGGGGAGAGCCTTAAGGAGTGTGAAAGTAATATTTTCCCTGTCGGAGAAATTGTAAATAGAGAAATAACCTTCTGGTATATTTAACCATTTTTCTAGGACATCCACATCTACATTTCCTTCAAATATGAGAATATCAAAATTAACTTCTACCTTGAAAGGAGAGGTTCCTCCAAAGTGGTCACTTGATGAAGATGCACTTGTTTTTATCGACAAGTGTTGAAGGAAGCGGGAACAATTCTCCATCATTTCGTCCCTTTGTTGCGTGAGAGATTGCTCAACTAACAAATTAATGTAATCTTATGCTTCGTCATTTTTATTTACTTCTTTCATGGAGGGTTTATTTAGTGTGTGAGAGAGATTGTACTCAAGAGAGACAAGCTCGAGACCCAACTTTCTATACTTAGACCTCGTCGGGGACATACACTGAAAAACAATCAAGTGAAGCATGCTCTGATACCACTAATATATATTATTTTCTACACAAAATGAGAGTCGAGATATAATAAATAAATATACTAAGATATTGCAAGATATCCAATAATGTAACAAATATATATCATATTTATATAACTAGAGTCATTTTTGGCCCTCAACCAAGTTTTTGAGAACCTTGGTCATGTTTGACCATTTTTGGGACTTCGACAGGCTAGTCAAAGATAGAACGCCCAGGCAAAGCGAAGATCACATGATATCGCCCCCTTTTGTGGGATTTTTGGGGATTAGGGTTTATGTAACATGTATGAGATGTCAGCCCATGGGTTTACCCATGTTTAGGCCCCTTTTTTAATTTTTAAATAATTATCTAGGTGATGTAAGAAGGAGTCAGTTGTAAGCCAATGATCTAAGTGAAAATAGTCATGAGTTCTTTGTGCATACTATGTGTTAAGATTCTCATAGCTAAGTGCAAGTGATTGTAAGAAGCTTGTGTGCAGAATGTGTAAAAAGGCTTTGTGTTGTGACCTAGCTTGGGGAAGGAGGATCTGGTAGGGTGCACGCAGATCTCCTGTCCTATGCAGAGTTGGTTTTGTGACTATGTGCATGTAAGGAGATAGAAACAAGATAATAAATAAGAAAAAGAGTTGGTGGACGTAGCCCCACGCTGGGGTGAACCACACATATCCTGTGTTATTGTGCTTTGTGCTATCTTGTTCATGTAATGGCTTAGTGCAATGTTAAAATAGATAGATCTATGAATGCTTAAGTTATTTATGATGAGAATGAATGTTGGATCTACTGTAAGGCTATGTGCTTGATCTTAATGAATACTGCGTTGTTTTATAATTGGTATTTAAATTTGCGATGTGAATAAGGGTAAAATCTAATGAATGTTAACTGCTAAGTGCTCTGTTAAGTATTGTGATCATGTATTTGTTTCCCAAATAGGTTGTAGACACTTGAGTCCTACAACCCCTTGCCTCTACCTCAGGTGAGACTTCATTTGATTCACAGGTTTTACCAAAAGGGACGGTATTTAGGGTTTTTTTGATGCGTTATTGAAGCATTGAACCCTGAGTTTGACCCTGTGCCAACAAATGGTTTCGTTGTTAGGACCTGAAACTGTGAGTGTTGGGAATTGTGGAAAACAGAAAGCTATGTGCGCAGATCTATTGCTATATTGCGTAGTACTCTACTTGACTTGTGAATCTCCATGCCAAGAAGAGAAGTCTGATCTAAAGAAAATAGGTAAGATCTTAAATCTTGGTGCTCAGATAAAGGTAAGATAAGTGGAAATTTTTATTTCAAAAGAATGGATCTAGGTATATTTGATAGATTTCTTCCTAGTCTGAAAACTAGGGTGCAACTAGAAGAAAGAAGATGTGATATGAATAGATATGATATAAATAGTGAAAGATATATTATTCCTATGCATAGAAAGAGTTTTTGGACTAACAAGTGGATATAGGATCCTAGAAAGAATTTTTTAGAGGTCTATCACTTTGATCCCAGTGTGCAGTACAGGAAATGTTGGTTATCATTTAAGAGAAAGAGAGGTTGACTCTTTGTTATAGTTGCAGAAGACTGAGAAATATTACTAAGGAATGCCCTGATAAAGGTCCTACTTTCATTTGATGTAAGGCTACTGGACATGAAGTTTTAGATTGCCCTAGAATGATTGCTAAAGATGAGAAAATGAACATGAAACAAGAAAACCATGAAGAAGGTCAAGAGACTAAGAATATACTAGAGAACCAGAAAGAATCAAAGGCTATATTATTGCAGATGAAAAAAACACTGAATGATCATAGAGACATTAGTTTACTAGAGATATTAAAAGAGAATTAGTGCATAGAAACAATAATAGGAGACTTCCACATAGACTGTGTATTGGATGCAAAAACACAGGTGAACATTATGCCAGAAAGTACTTGGGAAATTTTGGGAAAACCTGTTATGATTCCTTCATTGGGAGGAATAGGATTGTTTAAAGGAAAGATGATAACCCTATGTGGAATACTTACTCATGTACCTATGAGTTCTCATGGAGCATCGACATAATAATAATTCGAGTTCATTAAGTTTGTTGAGAACAACACTCCTTTTGAACTTTTGTTAGGAAGGACTTGGATTGAGACAGATCAGATCCGAAGGAAAGAAGTGTTGGATCATGTTGTCATTGATGCCAATGGTTTCATTGATTGATGTCATTGAAGTATTTCAAAGGATTTATTGATCGATGTAATGTATATGTATTATCCTTGATGAGAATGATAGATGTCAAGTGGAAACCAATCGGTGAAGATTGATCAAGAAGCATAGATGAAGATGGATTCCTTGATATATTATGCATAGTTTGATGACTCATTATTCTCTTATTATGATTGATAAGGTGCAAAATTGGATGAAATACAACGTGGTCCCCTTATGGTGAAATCCCTCACGAGAAGATGCTTTGTGGATTGAAATATCCTAGAAGAATGGTTGGAGGACCCATTCTTGTATGTGGAATAATGAGATTAAGATCAAGGAAATTGTTGGTGAAACTATCCTAGATGGATAGTTCTTGTCATTCCATTTCGGGTGGTATGTGGAACATCACATAACTCCTCATGGTTTGAGAGTTATGGCCCTACGAAGATGAAGGAACCCCATATGAAGGCTTGAAGCCCCCAAGGTCAAAGAAGTCAAAGTGAGCTAAAAGAAGAAATCATTATTTAAATGATAAAGTAAAGTGACAAAGTCAAGGTGGATTATTTAAATAATAAAGAGAAGTGACAAAATCAAGAAGGAATATTTAAATGATAAATTATTGCAGAACTTTCTATCTATGGAAAGTGGTTAACCCTAAAATAAGGAAAATAGATTAAGTGACCTAGAAATGGGTTAAGTGACCTAGAGGATGAAAGTATAAATAAGATAGCAATGGTCTCTTATAGATTGTCCTTTTTGTGGATCAATGGAGAGCTTATTGGAAGATTATCTTTTGGAGTATTGATGGAGAGATTCTTATGAGAGCTTCTTGTGAGAGCATATTTGGTGTGGATCTCTTAAGCGTGATTGAAGATCTATTATGAGAAAGAGAGCGTGAAGAGGATCTCATGGACGCATCAAATTTTCGGCAATGTCAGATATCTTGATGGAAAAAGTCTCGGATCTTCAGAAACCCTAGTTTCTGAGGTGTACATGGGCTATAATGGGCCAGGGCATGTTCATACGCGGGCTATATGAGGACAGGGCACATACAGTGGAGAAAATCATATATATTTGTGTTTGAGATGATGACTGGTTGTTGAAGACTGTGGCAGGTTCTAGATCTGCATTTTATGAGCTCAGATCTATAATTGAGACACTGGTATGGTTGCATTATTGTCTTGATGGATAGTATTGTTTGTTGTGCTGTGAATGCTAAGGGAATTCTTGGTATGGCTGTTGTGATATGATTTATACTGGTTAATGGAGTGAACAATAATCTCTTGATTTAGTGGTGACATGATTTATATAGTATACTAGTTGTTTATACATGATTAAGATAGCATCCATATTGATTGAGTGTGGAGCATGAGTAGACTATTGGAAATATTGGATATGTTGTGACTGGCTGGTGGTCAGATTGGACAGTCAGAGATAGAAGAGAATGATATATTGGTTGCAGAGGATCTGAGTTGATCTTGAAGGATAAACCCTAATAGTTCAGAAGGTATACACAAGCTGTTGTATACACTGGCAACATACACACACAGGCTGTAGTGAGCTAGGGCACATACACACGCGGGCTACACTACTGACAGGTCACGTACCTATTGAGAGATTGATATCTATTGAGGATTGTTTCCTCATCTCAGTTGATGCTAAGAATGTAAGCTAAGTCTTTCATATAGAGTTGGTGCTCTTGTAGAGTTGTACTCTATTCAGTTGTTTCTAAAACACCCTTGAATTGTTGTCCATAATAAAAAGAAAAATTGTACATACATCTTGTGTTCTTTGTGTCCCTTGTGGTGATGAATTGTTAATGATATATTGCTGATATATGTTCACATATATCTGGTTATAAATGACAACAATGGGCAATGAGTAATGTTGAATGTTAAATAAGGAGTTTGGGGAAAAAGGGAAGTTTTGGGAAAAATAGCCCCACACTCATTCACCCCCCCTTCTAAGTGTGGTAGGTGTGTCCAACAATTGGTATCAGAGAGGGCCTCCACTACAAGCCTTAAAAATATTTAAGGACATCCATAGACACACAAATGGATGATGAATTTCCAATCCTTGATGAGGAAAACTATTCTACTTGGAGAATAGAGATGAGAATACATTTGAAGGAAATGGGAGAAACTATTTGGAAGGCAACCATTAGTGGATCAGTTTCATTGAAGAACAAGTCAAAGTTTTCAGCTCAAAGGAAAGGAAAGAAGAAGGATGCGTTGTCTCTCAAGACCATTCTTAGTGGACTCTCAAGCCCTATCAAAGAGATCATGGGACAATGCACTTCCGCCAAGGATCTATGGCTAAAGCTAGACGAGACATATCAAAGCAAGGAGGCGAAAGAAGATATTGAACATCACTCCATCAAGATCATTAAATGTAAAGAATCTCCAAAAACCCTTGATTGTATTATTTATAAATGTGATCTTGAAAACATTTCAAGTGAAGATAAAGAATCAAGTTATGATAGCACAAAGGAAGATATTGAAGACATTTCAAATAAAGGCAAAGAATTATGTGTTGATGTTGGCAAAAAGGAATATCATGAATATATTTCAAATGAAGGTAAAGAACCCTAAAAAACCCTTGATTGCAATGATGATGATGAATTTTTCTCTACAAGTGAAGAAGAAGATTTAGAAACAGTTTGTGTAAAGTTTGATGGTAATTGTCCCATGAAAAGAATAGAATAAAATCTATTAAAACTTCAAAAGGAAGTTGAAGAGGGTTTATATAGATATAGAAGTGATCATTATTATATAGACTATAACTATCTTTTGGATAACACTAATAAGTTTCTTAGGAGGAGTTTAAGGCACATCTTGAAATTAAAAGAAATGCTCAAGGAACAAGAAGAGAGCAATAAGACTCAATTAGAAGAAAAAGAAGAAGAGATCACAAGACTAAAGAATGGAAAATAAGATATAAATGTAGATGATGAAATTAGAAAAAGTTTTGAAACCATTGCCCATCTCAAGACCCAAGTTGAAGAAGCCAAAAGAATAGAGGAACTATTAAATAATCAAATAAATGAAAAGGAAGATTCATGTTGTAAGTTAGAAGCTGAAATTGTTGACCTTAGAAAGAAGGTAGAAAAGTCAAACAAATTCTTGAATAGCTCACGAATCTTGGATGAGATCTTGGAAAGTCAAAGATCACCACTTGATAAATCAAGTCTTGGATACAAAGAAGAATCTACATATGATGAAGAAAGAACCTCAAAGAAGCATGAGGTAAGTCCATAAAAGAAGGAAGACAATGCTGCAAAACAACCATCTACACAAGGCAAAGAAAATTTCAAAAGAACAAAGAAAGGAAGAACTCAAGAAGCTACAATTGGGACACCAAAGCAAAGGTATGAAATTATTTTTCATGGGAATTGTTATTCATGTAATGAATATGGTCACAAATATTTTGAATGTAGAGCTTATGAAAGGAGATACAATGGAATATTTTATAACACCATAGGGTGTTGGAGATGTGATCAAGTAGGACACATTGTTGTTCACGTAACACCATGAGATGCTACAACTATAGTGGATTTGGCCACAAATCCTAGAATTGTTGGAACAAAAGAAGAAATTCCATGATGAGGACTTCACATATCATGGCTAGAAGAAGGAATGAAGTAAGGAAAGGAGACATATTTGAAAACATGGATGCTCAGAGCTCAAGTTCTGAAGAGAAAGGACACCTACAGAAGTGGGTGAAGAAGACAGAGAAACCAAAACAGAATGAAAGATTGAAGGGAAACTCAAGTAAGTCATCTTCTGAGGCATATGTCGGTGACAGTGGTATCAGTCTCATACATATGCAGGATGACCTTGAATAGGTCGCGTACATACGCGAGCTGTTGTGCAACAGACCGCTTATATGTGGTAAATCCTTGGGAAAAAGGAAATGCACATGGATTGCAGCTTGATATGGTGGTATAACTCAATGTTGTAAAGTCTAACATTGTTTATTGTAGGTTCTGACACTGTTTGCTGTAGGTTTTCATGGTTCTATGTTAGATCATGTAAGGTGACGATATAAAATAAATCTTGGGTGCATGGCACTAACCCATGAGTATGGATTAATGTTGATTTGTTGGGGTACATGGATGGTCCAAGGATCGTCATAGAGAGAGTGGTTGATCTATGATTCGATTGAAAATAAGGGGAGACATACCCATAGGGGGATTCATTCTTCTTATGATTCTAGTAGGAAATTCTTATCAGATGAATATCTAGAAAATATCTCTATACTTGAGGAAAGAGAAAAAAGGCATAATTCCAGGGGGAGCAATGGTCATAGAGGGATCACGATCAATGTATTTTTATCATTACATCAAATTTATATCCCTTGTTCAAAAGGGGAGAGATTATTCAGTGACAACAAGATAGGGGGAGTAGCCCCAAGGAGAGTTCAAGCAAGGGGAGCAGCCCCAAGAGGGGAATGACCCTTTTCCATTGATGTCAAAGGGGGAGAGTTAATCAAATTCATGTGATTGATGTTTATTGATGAGGAGAGACAGTCCCATTGACTATTGTTGTAGAGCATGCCTTATCTACATGTTGACATAAATAATTGGTAATTGGTGTTGACATCAATGTTGGTATTGCCATCAATGCCAAAGGCGGAGATTGTTGGATCATGTTTTCATTGATGCCAATGGTTTGATTGATTGATGTCATTGATTGATGTCAAAGGATTGATTGATTTATGTAATATATATGTATTATCCTTGATGAGAATGATATATGTCAAGTGGAAACCAATCGATGAAGATGGATGAAGATGCATAGATGAAGATGGATTCCTTGATATATTATGCATAGTTTGATGACTCATTATTGACTTATCATGATTGATAAGGTGCAAAAATGGATGAAATCCAAAGTGGTCCCCTTATGGTGAAATCCCTCACGGGAATACGCTTTGCGGATTGAGATTTCCTAGAAGAATGGTTGGAGGACCCATATTTGTATGTGGAATAGTGAGATGAAGATCAAGGAAATTACTGGTGAAACTATCCTAGATGGATATTTCTTGTCATGCCATGTCTGGTGGTATGTGGAACGTCACATAACTCTTCATGGTTTGAGAGTTATGGCCCTATGAAGATGAAGGACCCCCATATGAAGGCTTGAAGCCCCCAAGGTCAAAGAAGTCAAAGTGAGCTAAAAGAAGAAATCATTATTTAAATGATAAAGTAAAGTGACAAATTCAAGGTGGATTATTTAAATAATAAAGAGAAGTGACAAAATCAAGAAGGAATATTTAAATGATAAAGTATTGGAGAACTTTCTATTTATGGAAAGTGGTTAACCCTAAAATAAGGAAAATAGGTTAAGTGACCTAGAAATGGGTTAAGTGACCTAGAGAATGAAAGTATAAATAAGATAGAAATGGTATCTTATAGATTATCCTTTTTGTGGATCGATGGAGAGCTTCTTGGGAGATTATATTTTGGAGTATTGATGGAGAGCTTCTTATGAGAGCATATTTGGTGTGGATCTCTTGATCATGATTGAAGATCTATTATGAAAAAGAGAGCATGAGGAGGATATCATGGACACATAAAAGTTTCGGAAATGTTGGATATCTTGAAGGAAAAAGTCTCAGAGCTTCAAAAACCCTAGTTTCTAAGGTGTACGCGGGTTGTAATGGGACAGGGCATGTACATACGCGGGTTGCATGATGATAGGGTGCGTACAGTGGATAAAATCATGAAGATTTGTGTTTGATATGATGGCGGGCTATTGAAGACTATGGTAGGTTCGAGATCTGCATTCTATCAGCTCATATCTATAACTGAGACACTGGTATGGTTCTATTATTGTCTTGAAGGATAGTGTTGTTTGTTGTGTTGTGAATGCTAAGGGCATTCTTGGTATGGCTGTTGTGATATGATTTATGCTATTTAATGGAGTGATCAATACTCTCATGATTCAGTGGTGACATGATTGCTATGGTATACTAGTTGTTTATACATGATTAAGATAGCATTCATATTGATTGATTGTGGAGCATGAGTATACTATTGGAAAGATTGGATATGCTGTGACTGGTTGGTGGTTAGATTGGAAAGTCAGAGACAGAAGAGAATGATATATTGGTTGTAGAGGATCTGAGTTGATATTGAAGGATAAACCCAAATAGTTTAGAAGGTATATGTAGGCTATTGTATACACTGGTAGCGTACACACGCAGACTGTAGTTAGCCACGTCACGTACACACGCAGGCTGCACTACTGACAGGGCACGTACCTATTGGCAGATTGATATCTGTTGAGGATTGTTGCCTGATCTCAGTTGATGCTGAGAATGTAAGATGAGTCTTCCATATAGATCTAGTGCTCTTGTAGAGTTGTACTCTATTCAATTGTTGCTAAAAAACTCCCGTATTGTTGTCCATAATAAAAAGAAAAATTGTACATACATCTTGTGTTCTTTGTGTCCCTTGTGGTGATGACTTGTTGATGATATATTGCTGATATATGTTCACATATAACTAGTTATAAATGATAGTAATGGGTAATGAGCAAATGTTGAATGTTAAATAAAGAGTTTTGTGTAAACAGAAAGTTTTGGGAAAAAGATCCCCACACTCATTCACCCCCCCCCCTCTAAGTGTGGTAGGTGTGTCCAACAAGAAGAAGAGGAAGCTATAGAACAAAAAGGAAATAATTAAGAGATTTCATGGCTAAGAGAATAGCACACTTAATAGAAGAACAAGAGGACAAGTCGAAGCAACTGAGGTCCAAACACTTGGTTGTCGAAGTCAAAAGAACGCAAGAAGTCTTAAAGAACTTATCCATGTAGGAGAGTAGAGCACCTACTCTAGAAATAGTAAGAGAAGAAGTATTATCCTTGAACCTTGCGAAATATCCTCAATAGTGCGAAGTTACTATGCTAAGAAAAGATAAGAACAATAATGGCAAGAGGAATCCAGAGATGCATATCATGGGGAAGAAAGCAAGAAAGCTCAGTAAGAAGAAAGCAAAGCTTGAAAAATTACAGGAGATTCCAAAGAGGACTTCGCAGAAGGAAGGTTTACAGAACTTAAACCTCGCTGAAATAGTTGAACAAAACCGACTGACACTTCGCCACAGCAAAGCAATGTTACTGTTGGAGGTGTCCCAACCATTAGAATGACACTCCAGAACAGCTAAAAACACAATTATTTCTGGAACGTTCGCTATTGGACCATTGGAACCGCACCATAAAAGATGGAATTGTATTGATCGAGGCATTCCTGCTAGTTGGAGGAGTCTGTTACGACATTGTGATTATCCTAGCCCATAGAGAACTAATTTCCTTCGCGCAGTTCTTATTGAGACCTTGCCACCTGTTCTTCTTACCTTGAGAATTTTTCCACCTATCCGAAACATTTGATCACGAGTGTGCATGTCGAGCGACCTTAGTACAGTATGTAAATCTGTTGAAGATATCCAAATAGACCTCATGGCTGAGAAGGTCCTACCCACAAGAGTACAGGGCTAATCGACAAGAGGATTGCAAGCCTCCCCATCGACTACATGTCTATCTAGGCCATCCTGAACTGAGACAGAGAAACGGATCAAGCATCATGACGACTCAAAAAATGTGAAGCTCATCCCATCAATCCTGGCCAACTATATCCCACCTCTAGCTAGCACAATTAGTCATGATAGCGTCCTGAGAGCTTCAACTATACACTGATCACTGCATACCTCCCAAAGGGGACACGCGCAGTTGGACTACAATTAGGACATATTATGATGCTAAATATCAGTGACTTCAACTTAGGATACCACAAGAACTATGGAATTCTTGCACCACATAAATATTTAACAAAGAAAATGGGGAAGAAGTCGAAGATAATCCCCCAACGGTGGACCATGGACATCGCGAGATCAACAATCCTTAACGTGATGAAGATCCCACATTTTGAAAGACATTAGAAGGTTAACACATGTGTTAAACTCCTCCTGTCATGATACCATGGTGGTTACCTATGTTTGGATCGATGCATCACCGTAGATCTGGTGTTGGTCCATCAAATCACCAGATTGCGCATGCAAGGACTCGATCCTGAGGATTTTTACCTAGGGAAGGTTGCAGATCGTGCCCTAGCGCAACGCATAAAATAAAATTACAATGATGTGGAAAAAGGGAAGTGGGGCTACAAGGTAGCCTCCATACAAAAGGGCACATTGCGCCTATCTTTCCATTTGATTATTGGTAAGCTCGTCAGGAAGAACAGACCAATGCAGGTCATAGGGTTTGTCGTCAACCTCACAGGAAAATGTGTCGAAGGGATGCAAATGAACTGGGCAAGCTACCTCGTCAAGTAGTTGGATAAATATTATCTCAAAGCACAAGACCAGGACTACAAATTTCATTTTAGTTGGTTGTTGTTTCTCATTTCCTTCATCACTTGGGAGATGCTGGAAGGAGCGACCTTCCCTAAAATTGAGTCGTCTGAACCACTGGCCACAAAGTTCACTATGCTCTGGTATTTGAGTGACATGGAAAAACAATTGAAATCTAATGTGGTTTTCCACACATATTATTACAGTTGAAGAGGGCCATTGAATCTTTCCCTCGCATGAAGTTGAATACTGTGCACAGGTTCAGGCCACTTGTGAATTTCCGCGCAGATAGGAATTTTATTTACATCACTGCACGTGGGGAATAACAGAAGGAAGAGAGCCAGTCCTATTACAAAATCACAGAGGAGGACATGGAAGAAATAACCAAGGAATGGCCTATAGATTTCCTTGTACCAATCAAACAGACATAACTCTCCAACCCTGACTACATCAGAAGTTCTGTAGTCACTCGAGAAGAGTATGATCGACCTAGCAGTAGTAGAAGGAAGAAGAAGGAAGAAGTACAGAAAATAAACAACTTATCAAAGGAAACTACACCAGATTCACTAGGAGGAGGAGGAGATGATGAACTATACTAGGAAGAGAATGAAGGGAAAGAAAACAAATAAGAACAGGGCAAAGTGACATTGCCTAAGGATCCCATCACGGAGGCTGAGACATCCAAGAAAAGAAAGGTTTCCCTCAAGAAATTATCAGCACAGAAGAAATCATGAGTGAATAAACCTACATTATAGACTGGGCACATGGTGGATGACATTGACCTTATCATCACAGTTGTATCAGACACCTCGGAGGAAATTTTGCAGCAAAACAAAACCAAACAGGAGACATTGTTTGATAGGATCGAGGTAGAGATGAAAGAGGTACAACAAGCCCTCTACTCGAGCTGCGCAGTGTATACAACGCCATCATCATCATTAGAAGTTATAGAAGTAGGAGAAGATCCTTCCCAACTACGCAGATTAGCATATTCAACAGAGGCTCGCCTTCGTCGGGTCCAGGAGGAAAAGGAGCAAGTCATAGAGGCATTAAAGAAAGAAAAGGAGGAAGACATAGATCAACTTCAGGTTGTTCAGCAAGAGAAAGATGAACTCTAGGCGAGGCTTGCAGAGGATAAAGCCCAGATCTAGAAGGAAAAAGAACAACTACTCGGAGAGAAGATTGGAGATAAAGAAGCAGTCACTAGAGCACTTCTCTCTATGTCGAGCCTCACACAGATAGAAGAAGACATAGTGGAGAGTCAAGTGGAGAATCTCATTGAAGCCATTCAACATCTTCAAGCAAGAGTGGTAGAACTAGAACTACAAGTAGTGCCCAGCACTCTGATGGAAGTGCGAGACCAGAGAGAAGAAACTGCCAGGAGTTCAGTAGAAAGAATCAATGTGTTGGCATCAGAATGAAAGAAACTCAACAACCATAGTGTGAAGACCTATGAACTCTTCGCAGAGGACCCATAACTAAGAGCATTAGAAGCACAACTTCAACATGCAAATCAACAAGCATCGACAATGTAAGCACAGTTGAAACTGATTTCAACAGTTGAGAAGATGAAAAGGTCACAGGAAGAGTGCACAGTTCAGAAGCAAGTCCATGCCATCCATAGTAAAGTCATGGAAGTGACCCAGAGACTCCAGCCACTACAAGATGAAGCTTGCACACTTTTTGAGGAGATAGAAGGACAAGGTTCACAACTGGAACAAGTGGTCACCTCAGTGGAACAACGTTTGGAAGGACTTGTCACCAAGAAGGTCATTGTTAGGGTCCTAACTTGCACATAGGTAGAACAATATATTTGGATTTAATAAAGGTCAATATTAATAAGGCCTTGCAATAAAATAGAATAAGTCGAATTTAATAAGAAAGGATGATTTTTTGGATGGAAATTTATTTTAAAATGTAGAAACCTTGGTGAATCTTAGTAATCCTTCATATGCCAACTATAAATGATTGGCGATATTTTTGTAAAAATATTCAAATTTCTAAGGATTTTGTATACTTTTTATAAAATTTTGGTGATTTTTAAGGTAAAATAATTTTATCCTATAGAATTTGGGCAAATTATTTTTAAAATAGTGAATCTCGTTTTTGGAAAAACCATGGAAAATTATCCCATAAGAGAAATTTATCCCCTAAAATCATCTCTAGTAATAAGATCTAATAGAAGCTTCTGCTTCTAAAAGGATCTTCCTCTAGATGCTTCTTTTGATAGACAGATTCAGTATAAATAGGAGTCGAGGGTATGAGAACCCTAGCTTGGAGATTATTGTAGTAGAGCACTACTCAACTGGAGGTTTCCCCCTCGAAGAGGCCCGTGAACATTTCTCTCAGAATCAAAGTGCTATTTCTGTTGTTATTCTTATATCATTTCAGTGTTATTGTGGTGATTGATCTGGTTATATTACTGTTATTCTACCATTTCTAGCATTTTATTTTTGTTCTGCATACTTTTTATATCTAGTATATTACAAGTGGTATCAAAGCACTTTCCTTGGTAGAAATTGTGGGTAATTTTTCTTTTAGGGTAGAGACGTATTCCGACGTCTTTAAGCCACATAGATCTGTCGTTACACGCATAAACCTGCAGTTGAGGGATTAATACATGCAAGAAATGCAAGTGGTTCTTAAGTGCACATTTGTTGGCCACCCTTGTAACCCCTATTGGTACCCCTTTGAGTGGTATCTTATCAGACAACACCTGTGTACGGATCAGCCTAGATTTCCTGAATCCCTCTTTAGATAAACCGATCAATCACCTAACTGCTATAGTGCCACCGAGAAAAACACTCAGGAAGATACTCTCTAGTACCTGGGTAGTCAGGTAGTATGGCTAAGGGTACAGTGTATCCTCCTTAGTTATTGCCCTAAGATATTGGGTTCAGTACTACTATTGGACCCTGCACGTATATCAGAGAGCTATAGCACAGGGAAAAACTTGTCTGTAGAACCCTTGAATACCTAAACCTTGGGGACAACAACATAAACAAATCAAAATAGACAAGATCTATTTCCGTGCAACTGTGTTCGGGTTGCCAAGTAACTACACATTTCTTCCTAGTTAATAATTTCGGCATTTCATCACTACAGTATTCCTCAGACCGGAGTATAACTCCGTAGGTGTTAAAAAAAAAAAAAGTCTGGACATTTTTCACCATTATTTGAGACCTATTCCATTGGATCATCTGTTCACCCTTATCACATTCATAAATATCATTTTTTGGCAAAATTTTTGACCCCACCCGCCCCTTTTCGGTTCCCTCGTCCTCATGGCCCATACCTGTAACGAAGACTTGGAAGCTCACTTCAATACCTTGCAATCTAGTTTCACCGAGACCCAACAAGAAGTGAAACAACTCAGTGCCAATGTTGTCACCATCAATACAACCATGCAGTCCTCAATGGAGGGAATCAAACAAGACTTGACCACCCATATTGAATCTGTCTTTTTGTCACTCTGCACCAAGCTTCATATCCCTACAAATAACCCTTCCTCTAACTCACCCCCACATACTGAAGGTGAACATTCCTCTCATTCCCATAAATTTTAGCACCATCACTTTCAACATGACCTACGCCTTCCATGAGTGGATGTGACCAAATTTGATGGCTTGGACACCATTGGTTGGGTAACCCAAATGGAACATTATTTCTCTTTATACGACATTACAGATGACTTGGCCAAACTCCGGTATGGTGTTCTCCATCTAGATCAAGAACATTGGCAATGGTGGCAATGGAGAAAAACTTCCCGTCAAGGGTATATTTCTTGGACACACTTTGTGGCAGAGCTTTGTGAATGCTTTGACACTGACACCAAACATTTGAGTCATTTGACAAAGTTGGAACAATCAAGAACAGTGGAAGACTTTATAGCTTCCTTTGAGTGCCTAGATTTTCAGACAAAGGGCATGTCTGATGCCTTTTTTCGAGAGTGTTTTATGAGTGGCCTCAAGGATGATATTTGGGCCCATGTCCTCATGGCTCAGCCTCAGATTTGGGTGGAGGATAATAAAAGAGCTAAAGAAGAACAACAGGTTGTATCTTCTCAAAACTGAAAACCCTCCTTTATCCCTCACCATAAACCAGTAAATCCCAGTACTCCCTCCACTCCACTAAAGATCCAAAAATTGACCAGGGATGAAATGGATGAACGCCAACTCAAAGGCATTTATTATAATTGTGATGAAAAATATTTCCCTGGCTACAAGTGTAAGGAACAAAATATTTTTATGGCCATCTCTGAGGATATTTCAGAAGAGGATGTTGAAACTCCCCTTTTGTCTGAGTCACATGAAACCACTGACATAACTCCTCCCTCAAACCCTCCCAAAGTAGAACTGGTCATTTCCCTCAATGCTCTCACCGGCTTCTCCAATCCCCAAACCCTCAAGATAATCAGTTACATCAAGCATTGAAAGGTCATCATTCTGGTTGATAGTGGAAGCACCCATAATTTTATTCATCGCCGCATTACCTAAGAAACTCATTGCTACATCCATGCCATCAATAATTTCCAAATCATGATTGTCGATGGTGGCTCCATGAAATGTGGAGGGCATTGTGAAAATTTGCATCTCCAAGTTGGTGAATACCACCTGAAATCTCATATGTTTTCTATCGACATGGGCAATTGTGACATTGTGTTGGGTGCAGACTGGCTAAGGACTTTGTTTCCCATTATCATGGATTTTAAGGAATTAACCATGCAATTCAACCAGGAGGGCCACCAATATAAGTTCCAAGGCATCACCTCCAGTTCACCTAAGATCATTAGTTCCCATCGCATGGAAAAGCTGGTCAGAAAAGGTCATTATGGTGTTATTTCCCAACTCCATGCCATACAAGCAACAAAGACACCCTCGGTGCCACAAGACCTCCAAGCTATCCTTTCTAAACATCAAGTGGTATTTTCCACTCCCTAAGGACTCCCTCCTTCCCATGCTTTTCATGATCATTCCATTCCCCTTGTACCTGGAATCCTTCATCCCAATATTCATCTGTATCGTCACCCCTTTTCCAAAAAAAAAGAAATTGAGAAAATGGTCCAGGAACTCCTTAATGCAGGTGTTATTTGCCCCAGTATGAGCCCCTACTCTTATCCTGTTGCCATGTTCTTGAAGAAAGAAGGTTCTTGGTGAATGTGTCCTAACTTCTGTGCCCTCAACAAACTTACCATTAAAGACAAATTTCCCATTCCTTTCATTGATGACCTACTCGATGAATTGGGTGGCGCCCAATTCTTTACTAAACTTGATCTTCATTCAGGCTACCACCAGATACGTATGAAAGAGGAAGAAATTCCCAAGACTACCTTTAGAACTCATGAGGGCCACTATGAGTTTTTGTTCATGCCCTTTGGCTTGTGTAATTCCCCCTCATGAATCATGTCTTCTATCCTTTTCTCTATCATTTTGTCTTAGTTTTCTTTGATGATATCCTCATCTATAGAAAAACCTGGATATACCATATTGTTCATGTGGATCGAGCTCTCCATCTACTCTCTCAGCACCAATGTTTCCTGAAACAATCTAAATGTGCTTTGGGCACCTCAAAAGTAGAATACTTGGGTCATATGGTTGGCAAGGATGGCATTAGGGTGGATCCAAAAAAGATTGAAGTTATTCAATACTGGCCTCACCCAATGACTCTCAAAAGATTGTGTGGATTTCTAGTCTTAACATGTTATTATCGCAATTTTGTTAAGAATTATGGAAATATTGTAGCACCTCTCACTGCTCTCCTAAAAAAGAACTCTTTCACTTGGACTCCAGCCGTTGCTTAAGATTTTCAAACCTTGAATATGGCCATGTGCACCACTCTAGTCCCAACCCTTTCTAATTTCAAAAATACCTTTTTCTTGGAATGTGATGCCTCAAGGAAAGGAATTGGTGTTGTACTTATGAAAGAGGGGCAGCCCTTGGCCTTTACCAACAAGAAAATATCTAAAAGAAATCTGGGCAAATCAATATATGAAAATGAAATGTTGGCTATTCTGCATGTAGTTGATCTGTGGCTCCTTTATATATTGGGGAAACATTTCCAAATTAATACGGACCATCAAAGCCTCAAGTATTTTTTGGAACAATGCATTTCCTCCCCGGAGAAACAAAAATGGGTGACTAAGCTCTTTGAATATGATTATGAGATCATTTACAAGAAAGGAAAAGACAATGTGGTGGCGGATGCACTTTCCTGAAAATATGAAGATGAAGGATCAATTTTTTTTCTTTCCTTCATTATACTAGATTGGCTCCAAGCCATTCGCTAGGAATGGATACAAGATCCCAAAATTTCACATATGATCCAAAAATTGCAGTCCAATGCTCCAGATTCCCCAAGGTACTCTTGGCTCCATGATGAGCTTCGATAAAAAGGCCATTTTTATTTAAGTAAACAATCAAAGATTAAATCCACGATAATTTCTGAGCTTCATGCTACACCCACAGTGGGGCACTTCGGGTTCACCAAAACCTATGATAGGGTCAAACGTTCTTTTTTCTGGGATGATATGAAACAAGAAATTCGTAATTTTGTCACTGAATTTTATGTGTGTCAATGCAACAAGGGATAAACAGTCAAATTTCCGGGAACACAACAACCACTTCCGATTCCACCTGCTATTTGGAAGGATATCTCTATGGATTTTATTACAGGATTACCCAAATCGGGAAATAAAATAGTCATCATGGTGGTTGTTGATCGCCTTTCCAAGTATGCTCATTTCTGTGCTCTTCAATACCTATTTACAACATCCATGGTGGCTCAAATTTTCATGGATCGAGTCTTCAAGCTTCATGGCTTGCCGCACTCTATTGTTTCTGATTGTGGCCCAACTTTCACAAGCAATTTTTGGAAAGAACTGTTCAAGCTACAAGGCACCCAATTGCATCTCAACACAACTTATCATCCCCAAACTGATGATCAAACAAAAGTTGTCAACAAGTTTTTGGAAACATATTTGAGGTGTTTTTCCTAGGAAAAGAAAACTCAGTGGGCTCAATGTTTACCCCTAGCTGAATTGTGGTACAACACTTCATACCATACAACTACATGCATGACTCCTTTTGAAGGGGTATATGGACAGAATCCACCTTCATTTTTCTCATACTTACTTGGTGTCTCGAAGGTCCAGGTGGTTTACCAAACACTTACAGCTTGAGAGGCTATTCTCCATACCCTCAAAGAGAATTTGGCCACGACACAGAATCACATGAAGCAACAAGTATATCAAGGTTGCTCTGAATGTCAATTTGCAGAAGGGGCTCAGGTGTTTCTTTGACTACAACCTTACAAGCAAACCTCCTTCAAGGCCGAGCATTGTAAAAAACTAGCACTCAAATTTGATGGTCCTTATACCATTCTAAAGCATGTGGGACAAGTAGCCTATCAGTTAGCTTTGCCCAGTCATTTGAAGTTACATCCTGTTTTTCATGTTTCATGCTTAAAGAAGGTAATTGGAACTAAGTTCCAAATTCAAACCAACCTTCCCAAGTTAGCTGAAAAAGGATCCATTTGTCTACAGCCACAAGCAGTTTTGGACCAGTGTGAGCGTCACTTGTGTCAGAGAACCATCAAGGAAGTGTTAGTCCAGTGGAAAGATACAACTCTAGCAGATGCCACTTGGGAACCAAATACCATTCTATAACAATTTCCACATCTCAAGCCTTGAGGACAAGGATGTTTTTAAGGGGCAGGACATGTTAGGGTCCTAACTCGGACATAGGTAGAACAATATATTTAGATGTAATAAAGGTCAATATTAATAAGGCCTTGCAATAAAATAGAATAAGTCGAATGTAATAAGACCTAATAAAATCTTCCGCTTCTAGAAGGATCTTCCTCTAGATGCTTCTTTTGATAGACATATTAAGTATAAATAGGAGTCGAGGGTATGATAACCCTAGATTGGAGATTATTGTAGTAGAGATATGCTCGACTGGAGGTTTCCCCCTCGAAGAGGCCCATGAGAATTGCTCTCAGAATCAAAGTCCTATTTATGTTTTTATTCTTATATCATTTCAGTGTTATTGTGGTGATAGATCTAGTTATATTACTGTTATTCTGCCATTTCTAGCATTTTATTTCTTTTCTCCATACTTTATATATCTGGTATATTATAGTCATTCAGGAGTTCGCTAAGTAGGAGGCTCTGGAGAAATAGCAAGTCAAGGCAACTCGAGCCAAGATCGAGGCCTTCAAGGGAGAGTGTTAGGACCCAAAAATGTTCCTTTTTCACTATATCTTTTTCCCTTTCAACATTATCATTTCTATGCTAAATGCCTACTTTAATGCTTGCTAAGACCCTTTTTCCCAAGTTATGAGTCATTGATATTGCTTTGATATTCTTATTTACTTAACACGTTTGATTGGTAGTATTTCTCATATTTTACCCATAAATGTGCAACTAATTATCAAAATGTGTAGAACAACGAAGACTTGAAGACAGATCTTTGCTATTACACCAATTGTTACAGCTGTGTCCTCGTCCTGCATGTTGTTACATGAATACAACAACTGCACACCTTTCCTAGAAGCTGTTACACTTTCTACAACAGATGCCCACTGATCCTGGAAGTTATTACACCAACTACAATAGATGCACACCAATCCTAAAATCTTTTACACTTGTTGTGATAGATGGYCACCAATCCTGAAATATGAATCTTGAAGATTGATCCTCTATTGGTAGACGTTTTGGCTCATGCTAATTCTTTCTCTAGATTTAGTGAAGATGATAGATCTATTGTACCTTGTGAACAGCTTGAGAATTTGAGATTCCAAAACTTGTTCTGAGTCTATTTTAACTAGATGAATATGTATTTAAATAACAGATCTTTTGTAATCATTGGTACCGAAATATAGCTGTGGAACAGAGAGTGAAGAAAGAGAATATTTTATTTGAACCCTTTTGGCGAATCAATAAAGAAGTGCATAAAGTTTCTTTAACCTATTGTAGCCTATTTTCATGTGGATTTAGTGAGAAGGAAAGGGCCCACCTTCCTCACAGACTCCCCTCTGTTTTGATGTTTTGATGTTTTAGGTTAACTGCTTTGATTTGAATGATTTATATGTTTAGCATTTATAAGAATACATTTGTTGTTACAGTTCAGTTCTTTCTTGTTAAATGTGCTTCAGTGAGTCTCATGAGAAGTTAGAGTCAATTTTTGAATACCGTTGGAGATTTGTTTTCCCTTTTTCTGTCTTAGATTAAATCTCAGTTTTCAAGCAAAAGAAAATAATAGTGTGAATTCCCTTTTTGAAATTAAGTAGGTTTCCCTTCAACGATAAGCACAAAATTCCCTTCTGCAAGAATAAAACATAAAATTAGAATAAAACAGATAATCCAGGATTCTTATACACTCATCAATTTAGATTTCAATTATGCAAGTGTGATTCCAATTCTACAGCAGTAGATTAGAACTCTAGCTGTGTCAGCAACTTGTGTTAGTGTTCAGTTTTTCAAAAATCTGTTTCTTTCAATACTGCAACTTGATTAGTGTTTTCTTTCATCAATATAGCATAGACTGTGCACAATTATCTTGCAATAACAAAATTTTGCTGGGTTTGACAATTTATATTGAACACCTTAATTATGTATTTATTTAGACAATTAAAGTGCCCAACATTTTGGCGCTATTGCTGGGGAAGATAATTAGAGATTCTTGTACTCGCATTAGTTTTATTTTCTTAGGAATGATTAGTCTCCATCAATCAAGGAACAAGAGGATGTATCCCCAAAAATATTAACCCTATAGGTACCACTGGGAAGGCCAACCTTTGTTGATGATATTATAGCCAAAGAAGATTCTTCTTCAGGATCTATCTTTAACCCTTCAAATCCTCTAGGAAGACATATTCCTCAGTCATCAGAATTACCCCATTTTGAGACATCGTTTTCATCAGGGATTGAATCTAAATATTTGTCACCAACAAATCAGTAAGAAACACTAGAGAATATTGAAGATCAAGGAAGTGTAGCTTGGAACAGGGAAAGTCCAGAAGAAGCGGTTTATCAGATCAATGAGCAGATAGTCACTAAAGAATATTGGGACGTTGTCCATATTGAGTGGAGAGAAAGAACACATATGGAAAATCAAAGGGATAATGAAGAAGAGTTCCACTGTGAGAATCCACCAAACAACGAAGATCAGGAAAATGATGAAAATACTATCTCTACACTAGTCTTTCCTATTTCTGATATTCCTAGACAAGGGATGGCTCCTATGAAAAACATACCTCTCTCACCTCTGCCAAATTTTCATGGATTATCTACTGAGGATCCAAATGAGTTTCTATTTGAATTTGATATTCTGTGCAGAAGCTATGACTACACTACCACCATGTAGAATCTTAAATTGTTTCTAGCTACATTGAAGGGTAATGCGTTAAGATGGATCATGAGCCTTGGAGGAGAGAATATTTCAACATGGGGATAAATGAGGCAACTTTTCCTGAAAAAGTACCAAGACCACTGTCGAACGAGGGAACAAAGAGAGGAATTCTTCAAAATGTCTCAGAAGGAGGATGAGACCCTTGAAGATTTTATGGAGAGACTCGAGTATAATCTACAAAGGTTTGGACATCCGGATGTGAGTAAGAATATTCTGAAAACTGTTTTGCTAAAAGGAGTTAAGGATGATTGTTTAGCTATGCTGAATATGTTGGGCAAGGGAGATATATCTAAGGAATCCTATGATGAAATTGTAAATCTTTGTAAGAGATTCTCTCGAGGATCTACAAAGAATAAGTCAGCTACCAGGGATACCACTTTTTCAAGGGTACAGAAATCAGCCAATGGAGGGGAAACAAGAGAAGAAATAGGTAATTTGTTAAAAGATTTCAAAATAGATATGATTAACTCTTTTTCTTCACAAATTGATACTCTGCAGATCAAACAGAAACAAGTAGAAGAAAAAAAGGCATTGTCCATTTTCTGTCTAAAATGCAGAGACAAACATACAAAAAGGGATTTCCCACTAAACAGTGTTCAGGTATGTCTTATTTGTGAATTGGATCATCCCACTAACAAATGTCCCTCCTTACTAGGTGTAAAAGAATCAATGAAAGAGACTAATGAGGAAGCAGATGATGCCTATCTAATTACATAGAGGAGACAATGGCAGCCATGAGGTCGAGGTACAAACCCTCAATTCTCTCCTGCAACACTTAATTATTGGAATAATGTGAACAACCAGCTTCAATATGGCTAATTGAATGCCCCCACTCCAAATCAAATCCCCCCTCCTTATCGGGATCCTAATGCATGGTTACCTATGCCCCAACAAAAATATCACCATGGGCAATGGAATCCATATTGGAGAGGCCCTCAACAACAACCTATTTATCAAAACCATCACCAACCAAACCCCTATCAACAACAGTTCCAACCCCAATACTAGCAGTAACAACTACAGTTACCCCCCAATGCCCCATAGAACAATCCCCCCTTGCGACCTTAGATGCCTATGCAAAATAACCCAAATCCAAATACTAAGGATGTTCAGAATATTGATATACACAATTTTCCAGCTCTGTCTATTACTCTTATGCCTTGTGATGAGATAAAATTAAGATCGGGAAAATAATCGAGCCAATAATTGAAGATGCTCCATCTTCAGAATCAGACAAGGAATCAGGGGAAAAACCCTTTGCTAATACAAATGAAATTGACCAACCAATCATAGAATTAGCAGATGCCCCATTCCCTGAAAGACTGGAAATTACCAAAATTGTGGAATTACCATCCTTCAATGTCTTAGGAGAATTGCAGAATTTGCATGTTAACATTCCACTATTGCAAGCGATTAGGGATGTCTGTATTTATGCGAAGACTGTGAGAGACCTCTGTATCAAACGACCTGGAAAGAAACCTAGGGACCCCCTCATAGTACACGTAGTGGGAGAATTGTCTAAACTGATGTTAGGAAAAACCCCACCTATTAAATATGGTGACCCAGGAAACCCTACAGTCACTGTCAAAATTGGACAGACATTTGTTTCCCATGTGGTAGTTTATTTAGGGGAAACAATTAACATTATGCCAATAGATATTACATAATTGCTACAACTCAGAACACAATTCCAACCTACTCCTACTATTTTAGAATTAGCTGATCATTCTATTATCAGACTAAAAGGAGTAATCGATGATCTAGTTATCTCAGTTGATTCATGGGAGTATCTTGCCTATTTTGTCATATTGCAACCCAAAACTTGTCTAGGGGGGCACCCTCTAATTCTTGGAAGACCATGTTTATCTATAGATGATGCTTTCATTGGTTGTAGATCTGGTTCAATGACCATCTCTGATGGTTATGATACCAAGAAACTTACCCTTTATCCTCATGCTACGCCCAGTATGGAACCCGAAATTCTATCTAGATGGACATTGAGGATGAAATCTCTATTCCTTTGTTAACCATAGGACAAGCCCTAAGTTTCAAAGATGAGACACAGGATTATCTAATCAATATCTTTATCATTGACTCCACTGCTGTTGCACAGAACATGCACCATCGATTAAGTAGAATATTCAACCCTATTCCGCAGGAAGGAATGAGCCCATAATTGTTCTCTAAAATTGTCGTAAATCAAGTTAATTTAGCTGTAAAAACAAATGTTGTAACAACAAAAACTGAAACAACCATTTATGAAACAACTAAATTATTTCCTAAAGTCAGTTCTAAGAGCATCACTGTAGAAATCGAACCTGGAAAAACCTTGAACATCAATCCTGATTTATCTTCTGCTGAAACTCGTTGTTTGATGAAGTTATTGATTGAACATAAGGAAGAATTTTCCTGGGATTACATGGATATGAAAGGAATTTCCTCTGAACTATGCACCCAACATATATACATCAAGGAAGAATTCCGACCCATTTTCCAACCCCAAAGGAGGATGAACCCTAATCTTAAAGAGATCGTTAAGGAAGAACTCCAGAAACTTGTAAATGTCGGATTCATCTACCCTATATCAGACAGCAAGTGGGTTCCACCATTGGTTATCATACCTAAAAATAATGGTAAATGGAGAGTGCGTGTCGACTATAGATCCTTGAATAAGGCCACACAAAAGGATCATTTATCTCTGCCATTTATTGATCAGGTTCTAGACAACCTATCTAGAAAAACGTTTTTCTCTTTCCTAGATGGATTTAGTGGCTATAACCAGATAAAAATTGCTCCACAGGACCAAGATAAGACCACCTTTACTAGCCCTTGGGGTACATTTTCCTACAAAGTTCTCCCATTTGGCATGTGTAATGCACCATCCACTTTATAGAGAGTTGTAATTGGTATTTTCTCTGGTATGGTGAATGACTGTATGGAAATATTCATGGATGATTTTACACCTTATGGTACTAATTTCGATGAAGATTTGTCTAATTTGGAAAATTGCTCAAAATATGTATACAGTCTCATCTTTATCTAAGTAAAAAAAAGTGTCATATGATGATGAGCGAAGGTGTGGTGCTAGGACACTTCATTTCTTATGCAGGAATTCAAGTAGACCTAGCCAAAATCCAGGTAATTTTGGACATTCCAACCCCATCAACTCAGAAAGAGGTAAGAATTTTTTTAGGGCATACTGGATATTACAAGAGATTCATTAAAAAAAATTCCAAACTTGCATCTCCCTTATTTTTTCTATTAATAAAAGATGTTGACTTTCGTTGGACTAACAATTGTGAATTCCCTTTTGCAGATCTGAAGCAGAAATTGTTCACAACTCCCATTTTGAGAGAGCCCAATTGGGCTCTGCCTTTTCACATTTCTTCAGATGCCTCAAAAGCTACAATTGGTGTAGTACTTGGGCAACAGGAGGAAAAGGTTCCTTATGCTATCTATTATATCAGCAAGAACATGGTTCCTGCTGAGTTAAATTATATAGTTACTAAAAAGAGAATTATTGGCAGTAGTTTATGCGATCAATAAATTTAGGCATTATATCACTGGTTATCCTACTTTTTTTCATATTCATCATACACCAATTAAATATTTGATGAATAAACCTATTACTAATGCCCGAGTAACAAGATGGTTGTTATTACTTCAAGAATTTGACATCACTATAGTAGATAGACCAGGAAAAGAAAATGTGGTGGATGATTTTCTCTCAAGTTTGCATATAAATGATGATAATTCACTAGTAGATGATTCCTTTCCAGATGAACATTTGTTTGTAGTATCTTATCACTCACCTTGGCATGCATACATTGCTAATTATTTGGTCGCAGGGAAGGTACCTCCACATCTATCTCCAAGAGAAAGAAGGAAGATTATTCAGAACAGTGCTCGGTATAGTTGGATAGAGGGATACCTTTTCTACACAAGCCTATATCAAGAAATTAGAATATGTGTGAGGCATGATGAAGTTTATGATCTTCTTAAAGCTTGCCATGATGGCCCTTATGGAGGTCATTTTGTTGATAAAAGGGCTAGGCATAAAATTTTGAGGATGGGCTATTTCTGGCCCACAATATTTCAAGATGCAAAGAAGTATGTCCAAGCCTGTGACAGTTGCCAATGTATGGATCAGCCAAATCATAGGGATGAGATGCCTCTCCAGCAACAAGTAGTGTTATATCCTTTTGAGAGATGGCCATGGATTTTATAGGGTCCATTAACCCACATTCTAATCAGAAAGTCTATATATTGGTCTGCACAGATTACATGACCAATTGGGTAGAGGAAAAAGCACTCATCAGGGCCTCAGAAGAAGTTGTCTTAGCATTCTCGTTTGAAGATATCTCTGTTAGGTTTGGAGTTCCCAAATAATTAGTAACTGATGGGGGAATCCCTTTCACATCACATAAGTTTGAATCCCTACTAAGTAAATATCATGTTTTGCATAGAATGACTTCTCCATACCATCCACAAGGTAATGGCTAGGGGGAAAGTACCAACAAAGTCATAGAAGCTATTCTTACTAAGATAGTGAGAGAACATTGTCAGGATTGGTCTGAAAAATTGCATGAAGATCTATGAGCTTATCAAACTAATTGGAGGAGCACAACTGGTTTTTCTCCTTATGAGTTGGTATATGGAAAGAGCCCTGTTTTTCCTATTGAATTCAAAATCAAAACCCTAAGAACTGCATCAGAAGTCAATATTGACTTGACTATGGCACAAAAGGTTAGACTACAACAACTCAACGAGTTAGATGAGAAGAGTTTGGATGCTATTCATCAAACCACAGTGATTCAACAACATAGAACAAAGTGTCATGATTGAGTCATCAAGAAGAAATTGTTCAAAAAGGGATATTGGGCTCTATTGTATGATTCACTCTTTAAATAATTTCAGGGTAAGCTACGTACATGATGGCTAGGACCTTATGAGGTCGACACTATTTTTCCCAATGGGACAATCAGGTTGACCACTATTGATGGATCCAATACACAGTTACTTGCAAATGGTCATCGCTTGCGCCTGTATCGACGTCCACTTTCCAAGGCATAATTTACATCCAGATGTACAAACAATACAGGTTATCAATTTTTGAAGGAAAAGAAGCTTGCTCCTTCCCCTTCTATACCTTAGAATTTTTCTCTTTTGCAATAAAACCTTGTATATAAATAAACTCTGCAAAATTGAATTTTTATATTGTTTTTTTTCAAAATTTTTATGCTTCGTTAATAAATTTAGACTAGAAAGGTATCAGGCAGTTACTTGTGTGCAGATAGATTGAATAACAACAAGGTATATTACAGCATAAGGATCCAAAGGATTAGTTTTTGGAATTTGAAAAACTTCCTAAAAGCTAAGTGATTCTGTGTTCGGCAGGGTTACATGTTGTTACACTTTTCGTGTCATTACACCATTTTCCGACCACCTGACCACATGTCGTTACACCATTTTTCGACCACATGACCTATTTCCATGTTGTTACACCATTTTCCCGACTATTTTGCCTTGCATGTTGTTACACTCTTTTATGACAAATTGGTTGATTTACATGTTGCTACACCTAATTCCACCATTCTGGCCAAAATATATGTTGATACACCTACTGCTATTATTCCTTTTGGCTATTTTCTACACTGCTTCAGCCATCTTCTTTAGCATTTCTGCCATTTCTACATATGGAAACATAGCTTTTTTGTCAAGATTTCCGCCATTTTTCATAATTACTTCATTCTCTCTCTGTTCCAAAAAGGGTCGCTTCATCATTACTTGACTCCACATCTGCAACCTTCCAGCTGTTCAACCATAGAAAGGACTCCACTTATGATTCACTTGAAATATCATCATTTCTCACGTTCCAGAGTCATCTCTCATTATTACAGCTATTCCACGCGAATCAAATGGCGGTTGGATAGTACAGTTACTCCGATAGATCGATTCGTGCAGTAAGTTATGAGGTATGCTACTAATCCTACGTGTCCAAGTGATATAGCTATGAAATAACGTTTTGATGCCTACCTTTTAGTTGTCCTAAATTCATTAAACCGCAAGCCTATCATATTAGTTGGGGGGGGGTGGGGGGGAGATGAAAAATCTACGTTGACCTAACAAAAAAAATCCCTTTTTATATTTCACCTCTGCCACCTTTCGACCACACTTATTTTCGCTGCGACACTGCATTCTTTATTCAAATCCACGTTCGACCTTGCTCTATCTCTGGTTTAGGTGTCGGTTTCTTCTCCTAATTAACTATTCGAATTCAAACACAACATCATGGGGAGAATGCCTGTGAGATATGAACTGGAAAATATGGATGCATTGTTGCTACACCCGGATGTTTATCAAATATTTCTGCAGGCTGGCTGGATTTCTTATTTTAAGAAGCTGCAGGGGTTTAATGAAGAAGAAGTCTTGGAGTTCAGTTAGAATATCATGAAAGGCTATTCAATGGTGCATGAAGTGCAGATTCTAGTTACAGAGGAGATCATAGCCGTCGTGACAGGGTTGTTGACCACAGGAGAAAAATGGTTTAATAGGAAAGCACATCTTCCCGATGCACAAAAGGGTTTTCTCATGGGCAATGAGAAAGTAAATACCAAATTCCAAGGTGCATATGTAGGTTCCTTACCAGAGCCATGGGGGAAGGTATCATAATTTGTCAAAAGGTACATTACATGTGAAGGGAGATATCAAGTTGTTTATTTTTCTGATTTTGTTCTATTGTCACATTTGAGACATCAGAAGATAATAAACATTCCCTATTACCTTCTTCATTTCTTGCATAATATGGCTCACTTTGTAAATAAATCCAAGCACTCCCTGAATTGTCTTCCCAATCACAGACTAATAGGATTGTTGATTCATAAAGGAATAGGAATTCCCAATGCCCTGTTGCCTGAAGTAGAAGAATAGCCAAATCCTACGCCTGCCAATATGACCAACCCTGAACAACTAAGCCCAACTCCTGGTCCAAGTCATGAGTATCTGACCTCAGCTGCACCAACAGTCAAAGCCCCAACTGTAACTTCCCATAAATCGACACCATAAACCACACACAAAACCAGAAGCACCTCTCACACCAACCAGAAAAGCATTGGACCAAAACAACTAAAACCTATGCCTTCAGTTGTGGTTGAGCCAGCAGTTGATAGCGCAATCCCTGGACTAATTCATGAGCCTAAGCCCTCCAATGCAACAAAAATTGTTCAAGAACTCCCTCTAACCCCTAAAGCTAAGAAAAGGAAAACCCTTCCTTCTATATTTACACTACCCAGAACAAGAAGTAGGTCAGAGAGTTCCACTGCAACAATAGTTACAACCTCCACTGTAACTTCAAGTACCTCGACTCCTTCTCCTGTGGCACTAGAAACAACTAAAAACCATCCTATTGTTGTAAAAATGGTTGAAACACCTACTGTATTTGCCAATGAGTCAATTTAGAACACCAAACATCAATATAGACAAGAATCTCAGAGGAGAATCGACAGTTGCAACTAGAAACCCTCCTATTGTTGCAATAGTAGCTCATACCCATACTGTCACTACTACTAAATCGTTTCAAAAAAGAAAACATCATCCTACAAGAAAATATAAGAGAGGCATCGACAAAGTTGCACCAGATGTTGCCACAGAGTGTCTTGATTTTTCTCATACTCAGACCCTACTTGAATTTATGGAGGTACATATTCTAGTTTTTACCTTGTGCAAAGAATTTTAAGCAACCATTTTATCATTACAGGAGGAACGTACACGAGTTACAGCAAAATTATCGACTCCTCTTGATAATTTTGTGCRTCACTCGATGAGTGATGAAGTACAAATTATATCCAACCCCAGAATCCCAAAATTTCCTCCTTGTATGATTGTTGAAGAACACCCTCCTTCTCCTTGTAAGATTGTTGAAGAACACCCTCCTTCTCCTTTACCTAGGAGGAGAACTCGGTCAGCGAGGTCGACTAAAGCATCAATTGGCTGGAAAGCTATGGAACAGGAAATACCTATTCTTTGTCCATTATCCTCCATTGTTAAAGAGACTGCCACACAAGAACCAATCCCCTCAAATTACATGGTTGTTACACAAGAACCAGCTACCCAAGACGACACTGTTCCATAAGATGTAACCATCCCAAAATTATCTTTTACACAAGAACTAGCTACCCAGAGAAAGACTATTCCACAAGAACTAGTCAGGCTAGAATCAACTATTCCAAAGGAACAAGTCATGGGTGTATCTGCCACACAAGAACCAGTTACAAAAAATAAGGAGGATGTGCCACTTACTCATCTTTTTTCTCAAATTGAGAAGAAGATCAAGGATACAAAAACTTCCAGGATTATTGAACTATTAAAGGAAAATGATAGCCTCAAAGCAGAGTTGGCTTCCTTAAAGGAAGAATTGCAGGTTGCTCATCAGAAGAATCTAGAGAAGATAGCCTTGGACATATTATCACTCACAAAAACTGATATGGACAAAACTAGAGAGCTCATGTGCTCTGAATGTGGCAATATTTATTTTCAGGAAGAGTATAAAGTAGTGAAAGTACCAGTCACTGGTTAGCCTAAAGAACCAGTCAATCTCTCAGTCAAGACAGAATATGACCTTATTACTCCACAAGAACCAGTAAGGTAGAGGATATCTCAACGTAATAGAGTAGTTGTTGGTTCACCAACAACTCAAACACAAGAACCTATGTTACACACTTTGTTGTTCCTGAGTCTACACTTAAGGCTACAAAATGTAGAGTCTAAGCATCTAAAATGTGTGAACAAAAAGGAAGGGGAAGAAACAAATTCTAGGGATGAAGCTATAGCTGATCTCTAAGTTGTCTTTGTCTAGCCTCCAAATATTCTTCAATGTTGATATCTTGCTCGATGGCGGCCCATGAATGTTCGAGCTCTGTCCGGGTGGTGGCAGTCTTAAGTATGGTATCGAAAAGATCAAAGCAATGCTAGTTTGAGCCGATAGACTAGGTTAGATGTTGGGTTGTCCTACAATGGGTACAGTCATGGGGAGAACATATATTTAAAATATGGGGAACGTTTTAAAGTTCTTATCTCAACTTTAGATTATACAGGGAAAATTCAGTGAACCCAATCGAGGAGTTTAATGAAATCTAAGGCCGTTTTTCGTAACTGAGTTTAAAATATTGAAACCGAGTGTGAAAACATAGAGCTATCAACAATGTGGGGCATCAATTTCAGAGGAATACCATGCTGTGACAGAAGAAGAAAGGACAGGAATACCTTGATGAAAGCATATAATGTAGAGATCTAAATAATTCACAGGTCTTGTACCTACTAGCAACCGATACAAAGGAAAAACTATAAATAACTAGATACCTAGAACCTGATCACCACATTAGAAGTTATACTAAATTGCAACTAAAACATTCATCAAAGACATATATGTAAAAAATGACATGAAGCATGAAATACAAAAGAAAAATACATAACTCAATCTTGATGGAATATGGAGTCTTCAATTCGCTTTGTATTAATCATGGCTAAAAGAACTTTCTCTATTACAATCAACCACTGGAAAGAAGCCTTTTCTATTACAATCTTTCCTTTATTTAAAAAAACTTCCGAACATCTAGAATTCTGATTGTTTTGGAAAACTGTCAGTTACAAATGGAAAATTGGAGTGTTTCATCTCCTCATCTTTGTCTTCCCTCGTAAGGGTGGAGCACCCTCCTTTCTCTGCCCTTCCGGCTCTAGAAATAGAACAGGTTGACATCTATCATTATTTAGCACCAGAAGCCTGCCCCTTCGCCTAATCGATGCAAATGACACACCTCTCCACCAACTGGGCTATCAACTTGGAAGGCTTTGCTTGGTTTCTTGCTTCAAAGGTGTAACAACTCTTCGCGAGCTATGGAAACCTTTTCCCTACTTGTCGGTCTTTCGTGATGATAGAGCATAATTGTAAACTTGACTATACTAGCCATTTGTCCACTTGAACCATATCGACCTGTCTTATCTGGGATATCTCCGCTTGCTATTTCTCCACATTTTCTTTGATGTCCAGCAGGTGTTTAGCTATATTCATTTTACCCAGTGTCCTAGCACTACTTTCCTTATCAAGGTCTAGCAAACTTTTACTTATCAAGGTGAACATTTCCTCACACGAATTCATCACTTCATTAGCTCTCCCCCTGCTTTTTGACATATTTTTCTCCCAGACCTTCAGCAAGATATTCCCTCTAGTTTGTTCTGTGATGGATAATTTGGAGCTGCCAACCATCTCTATCTTCGCCGTAGCAATAATAACATCTTGGAAAGCAACTCGAGCTACCCTGACTTCTTTTTCCCTCAAGGAAATACTTTCTAACCCTTGATCTATCATCTGAAAGTGGTTCTGAATGGTTCCTACCTTTATAAGAAATTCTTGTTGATCCGTTAATACCTTCTGTCGAATTTCGACAGCTTGGGATCTGAAATTTTTTATGTCTAAAACCTGATTCTCGACAACATCCAACTTCGATTGTAATTCTATAATTTGTTGCCCCTACTGGCTTACCTGCGTTTGTCTGATTTGCGCCAAATGGCGCACCTGCTCAAGGTCATATCTAAGTTTCTCTATCTCTTGCAGATCGGCTATTCAGGGTTGCTCGAGGCTTTTTCTCACCTCATCCTTAGCATTTGCTTCAATAGTAGCCACTTTAGCTTCCAATTTACTGATCAGGAGGTTCTTTCATTTCAACTGGGCCATCAAAGTCCCAATTGAGTACTGATTAGTTGTAGCTTAATCCCCTAGTGTCTCGGCCATCTCGTCTATGAATTCTTCCTCTTTCACGGCCTTCCCATATGTCATGATTTTAAATTTTTTAGCCATTACACCCTCTTTTTGATATAATTCTTGCCTCACCACGGCCTTCCCTTTTTGATCAAAGAAAAATTCGTTAGGAGGTAGCTCCTCTACAGAAATGGGTGTCAGTTCTTCATTGAAAATCCACCTCACATCAGGATTCCCCTTTGTGAACTATAAGGGTGTGATAATAGCAATCAGACTGCCGATTTCCTTGGATGGTTGTTTCAGGGTAACCTCTGTGATCAGCTTGTTGATGTGAGCGACAGTGAGTCACCCGATCCTTGCGAGGGTATCTTTGCTTGGCCTTGGGCTTGCTTTTCTGGCGTACCCTTTTCAGGGTTTCCTTCCTGTTTGTGGGGGACTTTGGCTCCTTTCTTTGAGGTTCTAGCCTCCCCTATTTTCCCTTGGTTCTTATCCCTATTAGGAATCGAGTGCTTTTCACCTTTGGCTTATGTCTACTTTGTAACTGGAAACTTTGGGGCTTCACCCTATAAAATCTAGGGGAGGAAACTCCGTCAGTGATCCTAGAATGTAAAAAAATTGGCGATATCCCCAGGTGGCAGGGCTTGAATCCGACTGAGGACTTCAGAGAAGGACCTCGCACCCCGGAATATTTCATCATGAGGGGAATCCTCGTGTTCATATCACTTCAGGCCACAACTCGGCAGGTGATTTCTCACAACCTTACTAGGGTCATGCTTCTTGAACTCAATCCATAGCCTCGGCTTTGGCGTGGCCAAAATCTAACAAGGAATATGCACCAATATGAGTAGGGAAGGGTGACTATAAATTTTTTGATACTCCTTTGAGCTCTTTGCTTATTCCACCGAGAATAGTTTATCTGGCGATATCGCGACACAATAGCTTATCTGGCAAGAATAGTGGTAGAGCATATGGAGGAACAGAGGTGCCAAAAACACTAATATATGAAAATTCTGCATCTAGATACCAATCTTCCACGCTACTTAGGTTGTTCACGACGCTATCTAAAATCCTGAGAGGTGGCTGGCCAAAGATGGCAACATGCAATGGCACCATTACCCAGTTGAAGTTCTCATAGATGAATTCTTGGGCCTTATCCTCCCAAATATTTGAGTGGTAGACATGAATAGGCTCCGTATTAGATGGAGCCCAGATCCAGTTCATTAGTGGGAAGGGTGTCATGAAGCAGATGGCATCCATGATGTAAGAAGACATAAAGAACGAAGTTGCTTTCTTACTCACCCTCTGTGCTCGATATTCGATAATTTGACAGGTCAGATTGTCGGAAAATAGTTTGGCCCAATCAAAGGAGAAACCCTCAACAACTGTATGAATGAGTGGCACCCATGGGAGGAAAAAATGGGTAGTCTCTTCCTTCCCATACAACCTACAGGTTATCATCGTTATGTACTTGAACTGTGGCTCCAAGGAAGAGATTGAATAGATCCTGTTAGTGTCAGCCCTGAATTTCATGGGGTGTGAGACCCAATCTTTGATCAGATCGAAAAAAAAAATTTCATACTTCTCGCACTCCTTCTTCTTGAAACCTTCTAGAAATTCAGCATTGTTAGCAAGGTTCAGTGTCTGTGACAATTTATACATTGCCCACAAATGTTCTGGCCTGAAAGTACCAATCGTCACCTTCTGTTCACTGATAATCATCCTGGTCGGGATGTCCACATGGTCCAGCACCCACCTGATCATATCATAATAGGGAAGAAGCTGGAGCCTCACCGCTATTTTGTGCACCTCTGCTTGAGTGACGATTTTGTATTTGGTTGATAAATCATCCTTCTCGTTGTCGCTAGAATCATATGACCAGTTTATTGACTCGGATTGCAGAATGTTGGAAATGTATGACTATGTCTTGATAGAATTAATACTTCAGGGTGAGGTATCGGAAACAATGTCTGAACCCTTATCTGAACTCTCAGCAGATAACTTGGGCGTTTTTTGTGGATCCATGATAGAGAAACCTGCAACTGGACCACTTGTCGAAAAAATTGAAAATCACAAACAGCGGTTATCTTGGTAAAATGGCTCTGCGCGCAAATAGAAATGAGAACTGAAATGATGAAGGAAAAATGCTTTATCTTGGTCATTTAAACCCCTGGTGTCCTTGCCAACAGAACGATCAATTTTCTTAATAGAAATATTTAGAAGTAAAAACGAGATCCTACTATCTGTCACCTCACTGCAATTCAACTAAATGTCATAAATGCTTGACGAGTTGTAACACGAAAGAACACAAAAACATTTAAAACTTATTCTGTAGACAGTGCATGTTAAAGGTTGTTTAAATGTGTCAATTAATCCAATTTAGTTCCTTTAATTAAGTGCATTTTAGTCTTTAATCCCCTTTTTTCGACATTCGCCGTATCGGAATATTTCACTCCTAGCCTTTGAGCCCCCAAAACCTGAAATCACGATGATGCGATTTAGTTGATTACTCGTGATCTGACTTAAGCTCCTAATTAATCCACTCTTAATTAATGAATATCGCGACTTCGCGACTCAGAGCTACGAAGATACTTCTTTTTGGGAGAGCGATCATCGAGTCGCGAAATCACGATAGTGCTCAACTAAGGTTTAAAGTGATTTACTCTTGACACTAAGCTGGGTAAACTTTAAAACCGTTATCATCACTTCGTGTGTCGGGATACTAAGGAAAGTGGGTAGCGTCATGAAATAAACAAAATCCCAAAACTAGATTTTTGGGCTTAAGTATAACATCTCACTTATTTAGAAGAAGGCGGTTCCAACCTCTTTTTTTCTTTTTTTTTTCTAAAGAAAATAAAGGTGCTCCAACANAAACCGTTATCATCACTTCGTGTGTCGGGATACTAAGGAAAGTGGGTAGCGTCATGAAATAAACAAAATCCCAAAACTAGATTTTTGGGCTTAAGTATAACATCTCACTTATTTAGAAGAAGGCAGTTCCAACCTCTTTTTTTCTTTTTTTTTTCTAAAGAAAATAAAGGTGCTCCAACATAGGCTCCAACTAGGGATCTCGCCTCCTTGCAGGACGAGAAGAATAGTAGACTGAGTGCTTGTATGGGTAAATGGAGTCATCAATTTGCTTCTGAGAAACTGGTTGGGAAAGAGGATACAGAGAAAACCTCGAGGTTTCAAATTTAATTCTGGAAATATTTCAAACTCGGAACTCTTTCTAAGCTGAGCTATAGTCCACTGTAACTTTCCCTTCCTCGACACTAAAAATGTGTCTGCTCAAGATGGTCCAAACAAATCTTAGGAAATTCAGTAGGTCTTGTAGGTTTTGGCTTGCATCAACGAAGTAAAATCCATGCTTTTAATCAGGGATTCCTGCAACGAACCTGAGATGTAGATCCAGTTTCTAGAAAGCTAATTACCAGAGCATAGTATGATTTATGTATGACATCCTTATAGATATCTTAGACATTGCTTCATTGCCAGTGAGCTTGTTCAGTACCCCGGTGAAGTTATCTGGTCCACTTTATTGGATTTCCTTTCACCACGTCAAAAGGTAATTATGCATTTAAATGTTGAGATGAGTGAAATCATTTTATGAATTTCCTTTCATCATCTTCTTGGACTAGATGGGGGCAATCAATTATGAATTTCCTTTCACCATCTATATTATATTTTATTTTTGGAAAATGCAGTGGAGGCAATCAATTTGTATAAATTATACCTAGGGTGATATCTGTGTAAAATTCGCAACAGAGGCCTATCAACTTGCTTTGAGTGCTCTGGACCAACTTTCTCTTAACCTTCTCAACGCCCTAGTCTGCAAGAAAAAGAGGGGAATTCATTTCCAGGGGTCTTCTTTTGAGAAAGACTTAACCATTTGAAAACTATTAAAAGACCTAAGAGAGTTAGGATCCACCTACACATGGCCTTGTTCAGAAGGGGACCGAGGAACTGTGAAGACTAGCTCACTTCCAGAGACATTCACTAGTTTCCCAAATTGAAGAGGAATATCTTTTTCTCTGTGGATGGTATGGGAAGGTGTCAGAGCTTAAGGAGAGAGGACCAAGGGTGATAAAGGGAAAGAGAGTATCCCATGAGCCTCAAAAAAATGGATGTTATCATGCAATCTTGACTAAGGTGAATACATCATACTTGTGAGACCACTATTGCATTTAATCGATATTTGTTTGAAAATTGAGATACTTCAGAAATTCATCCCTTTGCCTTACCAATTCATTTTCTTCTTGAAAAAATATTCTTTGTCACCTGTTTCGGGTGGGTCAATTTTCAGATACATGACCGTCCCTTTCTCCTTTCGCAGTTTGGGCTGTAATTCAAAAGCCTGTATGAAACAACATGAAGAGTATCAGGTCTTCAGGATTTATGGGATTCTGGGTGTCAAAAATTATGTCTCTAATTCTAGGAAATCAACAGCCTGTTTTATTTGCGATGAAAGTGAACTTACCAAAAATTTTATAAAAAAGAAAAAGGGAAATACAAACCGGTATATACAATGGAGATTTGGAACTCGTTTATTGCATATAGTGCTTTAAATAATGCTCGTTGATAGGGGCGCTAAGAGTTTTATCATCCAAATTCTCTAACGGAAATGAATTCTTCCCTTCAAAAGTTGAGACTTTGAATGATCCATACCAGATATGATCAAATTTACCATGTTTTGCTGAATCTTCCCTCCTAGCATCCCATTTCAAAAACAAATCATCGAGGAGGAAGTCCATGTTTTTGGCTTTATGATCAAACAATGCTTTCATGTTGTCTTGGTATTTCTGCATCCTAGCATCCACCTTGGTCCTGCATTGTTGGACCTCAATCAACTGATTTATTCTTCTTGTGACGTGGTTTGGCTCTTCTTTCTTATCTTGCCAGAGATTCATTACTGGGAGGGATAGATTTATAGGTAATGCTACATTAGTCCCGTATACCATTTGGAAAGGGGAAATACCAATGGATTTCTTCGTACCTATCCAATTTTCCCACAAAGCGTACCTTAAGTGTACATGCCAAGATCTTTTGTTTTCGCTCAACACCTTCTTAATTATGGTAATTAAAATTTTATTTGATGATTCGGCTAACCCATCACCTTGAGGGTAATATGTTGTGGAGTGGCCCAATATGATGTTATATTCAAAAGATAACCATTGCCATAGACTTGAATGCCTGGGCATTATCCGTTACTATCTTTCGGGGACAGCCAAATCTGGACAATATGCTCTCTTCCAAGAAATCTATCACCACGAAATCGGTCGCCTTCCTAATCGGAATAGCCTCCACCCATTTGGTAAAATAATATGTGGTGGTGAGGATCCATTTGTGTTGAGCGCTGGAATGTGGGTTGATTTCTCCTATAAAATCTAACCCCCATTGTTGAAAAGGGGCTTCGGTTTTGACAGGAACCAGAGGTAACGTTGGGAGGTTTTATTTTCTAGCAAATAACTAGCAAGGGTTATAGGCTTTGACTTTGATGTTGACATCTGAGAAAAGTTTAGGCCAATAATATCCCACCCTCGGGATTTTATAAGTTGTAGCCCTCCAGGCATGATGCCCTCTGCACACGCCTTCATGGAATTCGTTTATGACCCCCTCTGTTTCTGATTCTACCAAACAAACTAGTAGGAAGCCTAAGGGGTCCTTCCAATACAGTTGACTTTCAGATATAAAGTGCTTCGCTGCATGCAGCTTCAGTGTCCTGGCTTTAGCTAGAGGCAAATCACTAGAGCATTTCAGGGTCAGGAGGTAAGACACTATATCTTTATACCAATCTAAAAGGGAAAACTTATCTAGACCTTAGCTAGACCTTGTCCTTTTACTAGTTTCGTCGATTTTACCTCTAGGTCGAACTCTTGAATTTTAGCGAGCCACCGACCCCTTTTTCCATCACTGTCAGGCTGAACCAATATATCCTTCACGTAACTAGTGGGAACATATGCGATTACCTTGGAGTGAAGCACATAAGTTCTAAAATCCTTCAAATCCTTAACCATAACATACACTTGTTTCTCTATTATATCGTATCTCAGTTCAACATCTCTGAGACTTTTACTAAAAAAGGCTATTGGTTTCTTGAAACCCTCTTCATTCTTCTGGAGAAGCACTATAGCCACTATGTGTTTGGAGGCAAACAAGAAAATCAGGAAATCCTTTAGGTAATCAGGGCTTGCTAGTACGGGCGCTTTGTTGATAACTTTCTTGATGTGTGCAAATGATGCTTTAGACTCTGCAGTCCATTTCACTTCATTGTCCTTATTTAGCATACCTGTGATCAATTTCATGATTTCAACAAATTTTGGGATAAATCTTCTCAAAAAGTTTATTTTTCCTAAAAATGACTGAATATCTTTTACATTTCTAGGAATATTTATGATGTCTATAGCTTGCACCCTTTTAGGGTCGATTTTAATTCTGTCCTGAGACATAATGTGGTCCAAGAGTTTTTCTTCTTTCATCGCAAAGTGAGACTTCTCGATGTTTAAAGACAAACCAATTTTTTGGCATTTTTCAAACATTTTCTTTAGGTGTAACAGATGGTCTTCGTCAGATTTAGAGAAGACAATTAGGTCATCGAGGTAGATAACCATGAATTTATCTCTTTCACCGATGAAGGAGATATCCATAGCCCGTTGGAAGGTAGCACCTGCGTTCATCAGACCAAAAGGAATTTTTTCATACATGAACATGCCCCAAGGGGTGGTGAAAGCTGTTTTTTCTTTATCATGCTCATTGAGAGCAATTTGATTGTAACTGAAAAACCCATCGATCATTGACATCCTATTTGTGCCGACTACTTTTTCCAAAATGTGATCCATTTTGGGCAGAGGATAGTTGTCTTTGAGAGAGAACTTGTTTAGATTTCTAAAGTCAATGCACAGTCTGATCTCCCCTCTTTTCTTCCTAACCAAGACTAAGTTCGCCACCCAGTTAGAGTACCTGAGAGGTACAATTATTTTTGCATCTAACAACTTTTGCACTTGTGTTTCGACCACAGGCAGTAAAATGGGATTGATTTGTCTAAGATTTTGTCTGAAGGGTCTAACACCAGGTTTCAAAGGTATATTGTGGTTGATCACAGAGGTATCATAGGTTATAATCTCATCGTAAGACCACGCAAAGACATATTTATACCACCTGAGTAAGTCCTTATACTATCTTTTTATCTCAAGAGGAAGGTACTTTGATAACTTCACTATCCTAGGCTCTTTGGTGGTGCCCATGTCACAGTCTTTGACCTCCTCTAGTTGGGGCTGCAAGGTGGACTTCAAAGGCATGTCATTTTGATCAAACAACCTTTCCAGAGGTATCAGGCCCTTAGGTATCTGATTACTTTTTAACACTAGCAGGTGATGATTTGCAATTTTTTCTCAGAACTCCTTAGGCTCCTCCCCTTCCTGTATAATCTAGATATGATCATTTTGGTTTTCCTGGTCAATGTGGGTTTTGGAGAAATCACCCACCATTTTTAGGAACTTTCTGATTTGTTCATCATCTTCGAAGACCTTCCAGTGTTGTATGTTGTTTGGTATGGATGGTATGTGCCTTACCTCTATGTGGTATTTTAATTTGAAAGTGGTAGGGGGTGTGAAAGTCAAAGCTTCTTTGGCCAGTGAATCGGCCTGTTGGTTTTCAGCTCGTGGGATGAAATGAGCCTTTACTGATGAAAAKAAATTTTCGATTAGATCCCAGGCACAATTTCTATAGGACCTTAGGCTTGGGTGCTTGGCCTGATATTGTTGATTTACCTTCTTCACAATTGGTTCAACATCTCCATAGACCTCTAAGTTCCTTATGTTTAGCTTCTTGGCAGCTTCCARACCCATGACTAGAGATTCATATTCGCAAACGTTGTTTGTGCAGTCTACGTCCCGTTGCAGCCTGTAAGAGAAGGGAATGACAAATTCATTTTCAGGTGCTACGAAAAACACTTCCGCACCTGCCCTTTCACACAACAAAGCACCATCAAAGAACATTTTCCAAATTCCAATGTTGTACACATTTTTAGCTATTTTTTTTATTTTGATTTCATCGATGTCACTTTCTTCTGTACAATTATCTTCACTATTGTCGAAGGACATAATACAATTTCCCAGGTCTTGATCAACGTTGCAAACATGGTAATTGTTAGGATTCTATGGATCACTTACCGTATATGCCAACCGTGTTTCCTTGTATAACCGTGTGAGCTATCCACCAAAAATAGGGATTGTGGCGTAGGTCATATCCAGCTGAAGGGATCCCTCGAGCTTGTCTCCCCAAGATCTAGATAGTAGTAAACCATACTTCAGGGGTATATTGGTGACAACTACATCCATTAGGACATTTTTCACCGGAATCTGGGTGAGGATGACTACTAAATCTTTGATCATGCCCATGCACTTAAATCTCCTTGAATTGAACAAGTAAATATATCCATAGGGTTTAGTGATTTCGAGGCCTAGTCTATCCATAATGGATTTGGGCATTACGTTATGAGAGTTCCCAGAGTCCAACATGCAATTATGCAACAGCCAATCGTGCACTTTTAGGGTAATATAGAAAGGGGTGACAGTATCTCTGGCACCTTCAAAATGTGGACCAAAAGTGATATTAGGCTTGTCATCTTCCAAATTTATTACGTCGAAATGACTCTCCAAATCTGAAAAATTTATCATCTTGTTTATTTTTTTTCGGTACACAGGATTCTTCACCAACTAGACCAAAGGTATGAGCATCTTGATTTTTTTTATCTCGCTTTCTAGGAAGAAAACTCTTGCGGTTTTATCCATTTCCTTGGCTGAAACATCAGACTCTTTCCTTTCCATTTTATTTAGTAGCACTGTTTTATTTTCAATGTTTCTGGTTTCGGGTGTCCATGTTTCAACTGCCTTATTTTTTCTTGCTTGGGCTTCGGTCCCTTTTACATTGGTAGTCTGCGAATCTACCCCTATGTTATTTCGCATCTCGGTCTCTTTCTGGATGGGCTTGTATATTTCGCACCTAGGTAAAATTTTCTTGGGTTACGCAGTCGACAAAGGTTTGTTTCTAGGCCTCAGATTGTACTTGAGCTAGAGTTCGGCCATTATGGTGTCGACCATTCCTTGATAAGTGAAATCATCAGTGCCGTTTAGGTTATTGTCTTCGACTGATGATTGTTTCATGTTCAAGAAATTCTCATAATCTTCTTTGGTCAAGTGAGGTTGTACATAGTCATCGCCTAAGTTGTTTACATATTCTTCCAAGTCTTTGAACTCTTTCATATCATGTCCCCCTACAAAATTTTCATTTTTTAGAGGTACTTGGAGCTTTTGGTCTTCATTTTTAATTTGTCTTGGTTGGAACCGAGGATTGGGATTTCTCCTTAATTCTCTCTTAACAAATTGATCAACTTTGGATTGATCTAGCTCCATTCTCAAGATTTTGTTCGATAGTTCTTTTATTATCCTAGCCATGTCATCCATTTTGTCATCTGAGGATCTTCCAGATCCATAGGGACCTGCTTTTTCTCTGAGACGTCTAGTTTCCCTATTTCCCATCTCATTTTTTGTTTTTAATTTACCTAAAGCCATCATGTTTGACTCAATTTCCACAACGTCGTCTTTCATTCAGGTTAGGTCGGCCCCTCTCCTTTCTCTTAATAGTAGAGTGAAATTGGGTTCAAAAGCTCCTACAAAAGTTACTTTGGTGGCGGGTTGAGATGGTTTAACTTCAACAGGGATCCTATTATACAAATTGTTAAACCTTTGGATAAATTCCATAACAGTTTCAGATCCCTTTTTATATAAAGACCCGAACTCGGTCAAATAGTATAAATGATCCTTTCTCTCACCCCATTGTTTGAGAAAGAGGTCTTCTAGCGCATCATAGGATATGATTGAACCTGGGGGCAGGCTCCGAAATGAAGTTATTACCTATCCTTTGAAGGTTTGGACAAACAATTGGGAATACATGTCCTCATGCTCAAGACCTAGAATATCAGCGAATTGATAAAAAAAAATCATATGCTCGGCTACAGTTAGATCCCCTTCTCCTGTGAACTTGGGTAAGTTTTTCATATATTTTTTAGGTAAATCATGGAGAGGTACGGGAAGGACCAAGGGGATGTATCTAGTGGCTACTTTGGTGAAAACCCTTGGAGGTGGTTGCTGGCCTTGACCTCCTATTCCCCCTGCTCCTCCTCTGGCGATGGCCATGGATAACCTAGGAGAGGAAATCAGTGTGTTATAAAGAGGGTTAGCGAAGATGTATAGCGACTCTCTAGCTTTCTCAGGGTGGAAAGGGGAAAAATTGGGAAAATTTTTACCAGGGGAGGTGAAAGATGAAAAAGGAGAAGAAGGTATACGTGGACTCGGCTGCTCCAACTTGCAGGATATGTAAATGGGAGAACCCACCAGTGTCAAATCCGTGTACATGGAAACTTCTTCTAGGAATTGAGTGACAGAGGGGTTTATATTGAGATTCGATGGGATATTGATAGGGATGAGCTTTGAGGTAGGCATGTCTCCCTTCGTAACATAAGAGGTAGTCGGAGAGGTCTCGGTTTTGATGGCACTGTCCGATATTCTCCTGAGAGGAAGTTCTCACGAGGATGAAGGTTCGAAAGATGTCTTATATTTATACTGATTAGAATTGGGTTGATATGCAACCATGTTTTTTTTAAAAAGACCCCTTGGTCTTAGTATTTTTCAGGGTTAGAAACTGGCACTGTCTATTTGGCATCTGGGTTTTGTCTGGTGCTCTTTTGAAAGGATGCCATCTTACTTAAGAGTGGAGTCGCCAAGTGAATGATGAAGGTTTATCCTTAACAAGGTGTTCTCTATTTGTTCACTATCAAAAAACAAAACTTGGAAATGTCATTTTCTCAGGGGAAAGTGACTACGATTCTCTGTCCCTGGCAATGGCGCCAGAAAGATGTTGTTCCTGAGTCTACACTTAAGGCTATAAATGTAGAGTCTAAGCATCTAAAATGTGTGAATGAAAAGGAAGGGGAAGAAACAACTTTGGGGGATGAAGCTATGTCTGATCTCTAAGTTGTCGTCTAGCCTCCAAATATTCTTGAATGCTGATATCTCGCTCAATGGTGGCCCATGAACATTCGAGCTCTGTCTGGGTGGTGGCGGTCTTAAGTATGTATCGAAAATATTCAAAGTGATGCTGGTTTGATCCGATAGACCAGGTTCGATGTTGGGCTGTCCTATGACGGGTACAACCATGGGGAGAACAGAGCTTTAAAAGAAGGTGGATGTTTTAAAGTTCTTATCTAAACTTTAGATTATACAGGGAAAATTCAGTGAAGCCAATCAAAGAGTTTAATGAAATCGAAGGCAATTTTCCGTAACTGAGTTTAAAATCTTGAAACCAAGTGTGAAAACATAGAGCTGTCAACAATGTGGGGCATCAATTTCAGTGGAATCCCACGCTGTGGCAGAAGAAGAAAGGACAGGAATACCTTGATGAAAGCATATAATGTAGAGATCTAAATAATTCACAGGTCTTGTACTTGCTAGCATCCGATATAGAGGAAAAACTGTAAATAAATAGATACCTAGAACCTAATCACCATAGTAGAAGTTATACTAAATTGCAGCTAAAACATTCATCAAAGACATATATGTAAAAAATGACATGAAGCATGAAATACAGAGGAAAAACACATAACTCAATCTTGATGGAATATGGAGTCTTCAATTCGCTTTGTATTAATCCTGGCTAAAAGAACTTTCTCTGTTACAATCAACCACTGGCAAAAAGCCTTTTATATTACAATCTTTCCTTTATTAAAACAATCTTCCGAACATCTAGAATTCCGATCGTTCTAGAAAACTGTCAGTTACAAATGGAAAATTGGAGTGTTTCATCTCCTCATCTTTGTCTTCCATCATAAGGGCGGATCACCTTCCTTTCTCTTCTCTTTCGGCTCTAGAAATAGAATAGGTTGACATCTGTCATTATTTAGCACCAGAAACCTGCCCCTTCACCTGCTCGATGCAAATGACAAACCTCTCCACCAACTGGGTTATCAACCTTAAAGGCTTTGCTTGTTTGCTTGCTTCAAAGGTGTAACAACTCTTTTCTAGTTGTGGCAACCTTTCCATACTTGTCGGTCTTCCATGATGATAGAGCATAATTGTAAACTTGGTTGCACTAGCCATTTTTCCACTTGAACCATATCGACCTGTCTTATCTGGGATATCTCTTCTTACTCTTTCTCCACATTTTCTTTGATGTCTAGTAGGTGTTTAGCTATATTGGTTTTTCCCAGCATCCCAACACTACTTTCCTTATCAAGGTCTAACAAAATTTTACTTATCGAGGCGAATGTTTCCTCACATGAATTCATCACTTCATTAGCTCTCCCCCTGCTTTCTGATATATTCTGCTCCCAGACCTTCAACAAGATATTCCCTCTAGTTTGTTCTGCAATGGATAATTTGGAGTTGTCGACCATCTCTATCTTCTTTGTATCTATAACAGCATCTTGGAAAGAAACTCGAGCTACCCTGACTTCTTTTTCCCTCAAGGAAATAATTTCTAACCCTTGATATATTGTCTAAAAGTGGTTCTAAATGGTTCCTACCTTTACAAGCAAGTCTTATTGAGCCGTTAATACCTTCTGTCGAATTTTGACAGCTTGGGATCTGAAATTTTTTATGTCTAAAACCTGATTCTCGACAACATCCAACTTCGATTGTAATTCTATAATTTGTTGCCCCTATTGGCTTACCTGCGTTTCTCTGATTTGCACTGACTGGCACACCTGCTCAAGGTTGGATATAAGTTTCTCGATCCCCTGTAGATCGGCTATTCAGGCTTGCTCGAGGCTTTTGCTCACCTCATCCTTGGCATTTTCTTTAGTAGTAGCCACTTTAGCTTCCAATTTACTGATCAAGAGGTTCTTTCATTTCAATTGGGCCTTCAAAGTCTCTACTGAGTATTGATTGGCTGTAGCATAAGCCCCTAGTGTCCCAACTATATCTTCTATAAATTCTTCCTCTTTCACGACCTTCCCATCTGTCATGATTTTAAATTTTTTAGCCATTACACCCTCTTTTTGATATAATTTTTGCCTCACCATGGCCTTCCTTTTTTTATCAAAGAAAATTTCCTTAGGAGGTAGCTCCTCTACAAAAATGGGTGTCGGTTCTTCAATGAAAATCCACCCTGCATCGAGATTCCCCTTTGTGATTTGTAAGGGTGTGAAAATAGAAATTGAACTATCGATTTCCTTGGATGGTTGTTCAGGGTAACCTTTGTGATTGACTTGTTTGACATGAGCGACAGTCAGTTGCCCAATCCTTGTGAGGGCATCTCTAGTTGGACTTGGGCCTACTTGCCTGGCATACCCTTTTCAGGGTTTCCTTCTTGTTTGTGGGGGACTTTGGATCATTTCTCTGAGGCTCCGGCCTCCTTTGTTTTCCCTTGGTTCTTATCCCTATTAGGAATCGAGGCCTTTGCACCTTTGGCTTCTGTCTTCTTTGTAACTGGAAGCTTTGGGGCTTCACCCTATAAAATATACGGGAGGAAACTCCATCAGTGCTCCTGGAATTTCAAAAAATCGGCCATATCACCAGGTGGCAAGGCTTGAATCCGACTTGGGACTTCAGAGAAGGACCTCACACCCCAGAATATTTCATCATGATGGGAATCCTCATGTTCATATCTCTTCAGGCCATAACTCACCAGGTGATTGCTCACAACCTTACTAGGGCCGTGCTTCTTGAACTCAATATCCACCATCTTCATTTCTTCTAAAGCTGTAGCCTTGGCTTTGGCTTGGCCAAAATCTAACAAGGAATACACATCAATATGAATAGGGAAGGGTGACCATACATTTTTTGATACTCCTTTGAGCTCTTTTCTTATTCCATCGAGCATAGTCTGTCTGGTGATCTCATGACACAATAGCTTATCTCGCAAGAATAGAGGTAGAGAATATGGAGGAACAGAGGTGTCGAAAACCCTGATATATGAAAATTCCACCTCTATATACCAATCTTCCATGCTACTTAGGTTGGTCATGACATTATTTGAAATCCTGGGAGGCGGTTGGTCAAAGATGGTGACATGCAACAGCACCATTACCGAGCTGAAGATCTCATAGATGAATTCTTGGGCCTTATCCTCCCAAAGCTTCAAGTGGTAGACATGAATAGGTTCTGTATTAGATGGAGCCCATCTCCAGTTCATTAGTGGGAAGGGTGTCATGACGTAGATGGCATCCATGATGTAAGCAGACATAAGGAACGAAGTTGCTTTCTTACTCTCCCTCTGTGCTTGATATTTGGTAATTTGACTGGTTAGATTATCTGACAATAGTTTGGCCCAGTCGAAGGAGAAATCCTTAGCCACTGTATGAATGAGTGGCACCCATCGAAGGAAAAGATGGGTAGTGTCTTCTTTCCCATACAACCTACAGGTCATCATCGCTATGTACTTGAACTGTCTCTCCAAGGAAGAGATTGAATAGATCCCACTAGTGTCAGCCCTGAATTTCACGGGGTGTGAGACCCAATATTTGATCAGATCGGATAAACTTTGTGCATACTGCTCGCACTCCTTCTTCTTGAAACCTTCTAGAAATTCATCATTGTGAGAAAGGTTCTGTGTGGGTGACAATTTATACATTTCTCGCAAATGTTCTGGCCTGAAAGTACCAATCGTCACCTTCTGTTCACTGATAATCCTCCTGGTTGGGATGTCCACATGGTCCAGTGCCGACCTGATCATATCACAATAGAGAAGAAGTTGGAGCCTCGCCATTATTTTGTGCATCTCTTCTTGAGCGACGATTTTGTATTTGGTTGATAAATCATCCTTCTTGTTGTTGCTAGAATCATCTGAACAGTTTATCAACTCGGATTGCAGAATGTTGGAAAGGTATGACCATGTCTTGATAGAATTAATACTTAAGGGAGAGGTATCGGAAAAAATGTCTGAACCATGACCTAAACTCTCAGCAGCTGACTTGGGCATTTTTCGTGGAGCCATGATAGAGAAACCTACAACTAGACCACTTGTAAAAAAAATTGAAAATCACAAACAACGGTTATCCTGGTAAAATGGCTCTGTGTGCAAATAGAAATAAGAACTGAAATAATGAAGGAAAAAATCTCCATCTTGGTCATTTAAAACCCTGGTGTCCTTGCCAACAGAATGGTCAAATCACTTAATAAAAAGATTTAGAAGTAAAAACGAGATCCTACTTTCTGTCACCTCACTACAATTCAAATAAATGCAATAAATGCTTGACGAGTCGTAACACGAAAGAATGCAAAAACATTTAAAACTTACTTCGTAGATGGTGCATGTTAAAGGTTGTTTAAATGCGTCGATTAATCTAGTTTAGTTCCTTTAATTAAGTGTGTTTTTAGTCTTTAATCCCCTTTTTTCGTCGTTTGCTGTTTCAGAAGATTTCACTCCTAGCCTTTGAGCCCCTAAACCCAAAATCGTGATGATGCGATTTATTTGATTACTCATGATCTGACTTAAGCTCCTAATTAACCCACGCTTAATTAATGAGTATCATGACTTCATGACTTGGAGCTACGAAGGTACTGATTTTTGGGAGAGCGATCGCCGAGTCGCGAAATCACGATAGTGCTCAACTAAGGTTTAAAGTGATTTACTCCTGACACTAACCTGGGTAAACTTTAAAACCGTTACCACCACTTCACGTGTCGAGATACTAAGTACAGTGGGTAGCATCATGAAATAAACGAAATCCCGAAACTAGCTTTTTTGGATTAAGTATAACATCTCACTTATATAGAAGAAGGTGGCTCCAACCTCTTTTTTTTTTTTTTTTTTTTTTNAACCTCTTTTTTTTTTTTTTTTTTTTTAAGAACATAAAGGTGCTCCAACACACTTAAAATAATTTTGTTCTAGAAGACAAGGCAAGAAGGTCAAATTTTTGAGATAACAGATATTGGGGGTACACACAGTTTTCCATACCAGTACTTAGCGATTTGTCTTAGCAATTTGCATGGGAGGAGTCACCTCCCTAACTCAGATTCAATGTAAGGCTTGAAAGTGTTTTGCATGAGGGCATGCAATGTCTTTAGTTGGGGGGCATGTTAGGACCCAAAAATTTCCCTTTTTCACTATATCTTTTTCCCTTTCAACCTTATCATTTCTATGTTAAATGCCCTCTTTAATGCTTGCTAAGACCCTTTTTCCCAAGGTATGAACCATTTATCTTGCTTTGATATTCTTATTTACTTAACACATTTGATTGGTAGTATTTCTCATATTTTACCCATAAATGTACAACTAATGATCACAATTTGTAGTATAACCAAGACTTGAAGAAAGATCGTTGTTGTTACACCAATTGTTACAGTTGTGCACTAGTCCTACATGTTGTTACATGACTACAACAATTGCACACATTTCCTGGAAGTTGTTACACTTGTTGCAACAAATGCCCACCGATCCTAAAAGTTGTTACACTGACTGCAACAGATGCGCACCAATCCTAAAAGTTGTTACACTCGCTGCAACAGATGGCCACTAATCCTAAAAGCCAAATCCTGAAGATTGATCCTCTACTAGTACATGTTTTGGCTCACGTTGATTCTTTCTCCAGATTTGGTGAAGATGACAGATCTATTGTATCTTGTGAATAGCTTGAGAATCTGAGATTCCAAAAGCTGTCCTAAGTCTATTTTAATTGGATGAATCTGTCTTTAAATAACAAATCTTTTGAAATCATTGATACCAAAATATAGCTGTGGAACAGAGAGTGAAGAAAGAGTATATTGTATCTGAGCCCTTTTGTGAATCAATAAAGAAGTGCATTGAGTTTCTTTAACCTACTGTACCCTATTTTCAAGTGGAATCAGTGAGAAGGAAAGGGCCCACCTTCCTCACAGACTCCCCTCTGTTTTGATGTTTTGATGTTTTAGATTAACTGCTTTGATTTGAATGATTTATCTATTTAGCATTTCTAAGAATACATTTGTTGTTACAGTTCAGTTCTTTCCTGTTAAATGCGCATCAGCGAGTCTCATGAGAAGTTAGAGTCAATTGTTGAATACGACTGAAGATTTGTTTTCCCTTTTCTTGTATTAGATTAAATCTTAGTTTTCAAGAAAAAGAAAATAAAAGTGTGAATTCCCTTTCTGAAATTAAGTAGGTTTCCCTTCGGAAATAAGAACAAAATTCCCTTCCACAAGAATAAAACAGAAAATTTGAATAAAACAGATAATCCAGGATTCTTATACACTCATCAATTTAGATTTCAATTATGCAAGTGTGATTCCAATTATGCAACAGTAGATTAGAACTCTAGTTGTGTTAGCAACTTGTGTTAGTGTTCAGTTTTTGAAAACTTTGTTTCTTTCAATACTGCAACTTGATTAGTGTTTGCTTTCATCAATTTATCATAGACTGTGCACAATTATCTTGCAATAACAAAACTTCCCTAGGTTTGATAATTTATATTGAACACCTTAATTATCTATTTTTTTAGACAATTAAAGTACCCAACAGAGAGTTGTCGAGATCAGAGTGACTCGGGACGAGTCATAGGTGAGTGTTGGGGGCCTGTTGGCCCTCAACCAAGTTTTGGAGAACCTTGGTTGTGTTTGACCATTTTTGGGACTTTGACAGGTTGATCGAAGAGAGATCACCCGGGTGAAGTGGATATCGCAGGATCTTGCCCCCTTTTACGAGATTTTTGGGGATTAGGGTTTATGTAATGGTTATGGGACATTGTTCAGGGATAAATTCGTGAGTGCGGACACAGACCAATCTCCACAGATCCACCCGGATCTGGAACAAACCGTGACAGAATACTACTCTTTCCCTAGTTTTAGAGTGTTGAATGGACAAAAGAGGAAGAATGATATACTTACTTGTAAACGCTTTCCTTGTCTCTGTTGATC
>JASDQU010243193.1:33693-48111 GCA_032191745.1 Picea mariana
AATATCGTTTGTTTCTAGCTCATAGGAATTTTATATTCAACCTAACTTTTGCTAGATACCTTGACTTTTTCTCATGGCTCACAAGGCTTGACTAGGCTCACAGAGATTGTACGTTCCCCCTGAATTTTGCACTAGACTGTCTATGCTCAGAGAAGTTGTACGTTCCCCCTGACTTTTGCATTAGAATTACATAGCATCTCGTTCGTCCTGACTTTTGGTTTGACTCACAAAGGCTGTATGTTCCCCCTGGCTTTTGTCAATACCTCACAAGACTGGTTGATTCTCCAAATCTCCCTGGCTAGCCTTAGGGTGGACCATATGGCCTCTCATTGGAGAATGACTGTCAATCCTGCCAAATTTAACAGATTTTTACATTGCCTTCTTAGCTTCTGACAAGTGCTAGCATATTGCTAATTCTAGGTTAACATTTTGGGTCATTTTGAAGCTTATTCAAGGCTTGATTTTGAAGTTATTAATATATATACATTGTTGTTATAAGTTTAGGTTTTCTCATCTTATAAATCAACTTATTGTTTTTATTGAAATTCCAAGGTTTTGCAAAGCTCTAATATCAATTGTTATTTGCAAAATAGTGTTTTCTTGTTTTCTTGTTGTCTTGTTCTAGGTAGGTACACTTAAGCATATATTTTCTTCATATTGTTAAACCTTTGGGACTTTCTAATCAGTGTGACTTGTGAGAGGGGGCAACTTTTCTTTATACCATTACCTTTGCCTTCTCAAACCCCAGGTCATCGGGGACGTCTCCCCTAGGCTTTCACTCCTAAAGAGAAAGAGGTGTCTTATTTAGGTGACAGTGATATGACAACCTCATGTTAAACCAATTTACCGTTCACTCGTCTTTGTCTTTTGGTCAAGTACAAATTGTGCAATAACATGGGCGATTCACCCAATAGGTCCTTATGTCAACCCTCCCATACCTAAACTTGGCAAATTGTATAGGGTCTTTGAGCACTTGTTTATTTTGATAAGATAGTTTTGGATGCACATGCTTAAGTGGCTCTTTTATTAACTTGATTTACTCATCATGATGCATTTGAATTGAGATTCTTGGAGGGAATATTCATTGTCCTTGCAGGACCATGTTTGGTGGACAGTTTTGGAGGAACAAGCCTAGCTTCGGCTTCCATGGGGCTTGAAGCCCACAAGTTGGATACCAAGGCCCACACACCGAATTATAACGAAATTCATTTGGAGGCCTAGAAGACACCATGGAGGACCTCACCTAGCCCCTACTACCCAAATGACTTTCCTAAGGAGGCCAAAACATCACCTTTGAGGGCTTGACATCACCCTAGGGCTATGGTTTGGTGGTGATTGATGATACTTGACACTTTTAGAAGGAAGGAACCCATGGATCGTGGAGGAGAGGCTTGGATTGAAGACACTTGGCCTTTGGAGGCCTAGTGCACCCATGTCCAACTCAACGACTTGACTTAAAGTGCCAAAACGTTTCCTAAAAGGGGGTGAGGTCATGTTTCTAGGGTTTTTCTTATGTGCAAATTATAAATTAAAAAGTTGTTATTTGGCAAAGGGGCAAGATAAAGGGAAAATYTACCCTTAYCTTGTGGTTTACCCTTCGAATGTGGACAAACTATGTTTTAGAAGATTTGTATAAATAGATATCATCTCTATTTCATTTTGATCATAGCTCTCTCATTGTGAGAGAACTACTAGGCTGAAATTTGCACCCTCTTGGGAATTTTTGGTATCTCTCTCTTGTGCAAATGCTTCTTGGTGATATTTCTTAGTGAATGCTTGAGCTAAAGTTGTGCGCCCCTCTTGAAGGTTTATGTTCTTTCTCTTGGATGGTAATTTGCTTGGTGAACTATGATTTGATCTTACTCTCTCTTGGAATTGGTAAGGAAAATATGCAATTATTAGTTCTTTCTTGCTTGTTCTTGGTCATTGTTCATTCAAACCCTAGGAGGCATATGTTGTATACACCCTCCATTAAGATTCATCTTATTTGCTAAGTTTATAAGTCATTTTTTGCAAGGTTTTCTAGGAGAAGTATGAGTATGTACACCCTCCTAGATTTACCCTAGTTTGATTTGCATGCCATAGGGAGTAAGAGGATTTACACCCCTAGGGATTTTGTTGATCTAACTCATAATTCTAAGACGCCATTCAATCATATTTTAAAGACACTATTCTGAAATTTTGCATTGGAGAAATAAATTGTTTGCAATTGTAAATGTGTTTTGGTGAGATATCAATCTTGTTCAAGTTGGAATCTTTTGTGGATGCCTTGAGGTTTATAAACCCTCTAGGACGTCCTAGTTCTCTTAATATTCATGGAGCTATAACAACTTAAAAGCTACAACCATTAGGGATGCAACAAATTATCTTCTTTTCTTGACTTTAACTTGCAATTTGACTGTGGAAATTTGTCAGTAACTCATTATTTTCATTATGCTTCTAATTGATGAACTTTTGGTTGGATTACTTTCTTGTTTTCATGGTTAAAATTTGTTGTTATAGAAAATCATTGCTACATCCACTTCAGTGTCATAAATATACTCTGAAAACTTATCATAACAACCATCTAATACCACTAAAGTTGTGCTAGAGTGTTGAGAACTTATCTACATGTTTTATGCTTCATAGTTCAATTAATCTTTGATGCTTTAAGTGGTTAAATTTGTAGTATTTACTTGATTTCATTGTTGATATATACCTTTTTTGACTGCCACAAATAGGGACAACAAGATTAACTCACTTGTCCACTTAACATATAGCTTGTACACTTGGCTTTTCTTGTATCTCGAGCAGGTACACACACTTTACTCATGTACTCAAAGACCTGGAAACCTTAAACCACTTATGAGACATGTCATCAAATCCATCCTCTAATTAACAACTTGACCTATAGGGGCATCCATTCATAAGTATCAATTTCCATCTCATTCTCCCCAGGGTCACCCCGGGAGTCCCTCCTTGAGGTGATCACTTCACCTCTAAAGTGACAGGAATACCTATTTGAGGTGACAGTGGGTAGGTATTCTCCTAGTTGTCACCATATTGTGGTTTGGGTCAGAATTTTCCCAACCTACAACTTGTGCGATAATAGGGTGTAAACCCTTTTACTCCCTAGGGAAATAAAACCTAATAAGGTAAATCTAGGAGGGTGTAAGCCCTTTTACTCCTCCTAGCAACCTTTGCAATAGTTTTTTCCACAAACAACAATTATAAAACTTGGTGGAGGGTGTATGCCTTTATGCTCCTCCAAGGATCTAGCCAATGACAACCATGGATCAAGAAATAAAACTAACAATATGCAGATTTTTCTTACCAATTCGAAAAATTACCAAGACAAACCCTAGTTACCAAGTATATTTCATCACCAAAGCAAGAGAAAAGGCCTCGAAAAGCTAGTGCACCACTTCACTCCACAAGACAAGATATAAACCATAGCACAAAAGAGAGAGAGAGAGAGAGAGAGAGAGAGAGAGAGAGAGAGAGAGTGAATTTTCCCAAGAGGAGCACAAATTTCAGCCAAGTAGCTCTTCTCACATGAGAGAGTTATGATAAAATGAAATGAAAATGATCCTTATTTATACAAAAATCCTCAAAAGAGTTTGTCCACATAAATTAGGGTAAACCAAAAAATAAGGGATTCATTCTCCCTTATTTTACCCCTTTACAAAATAAATTCAATTTGCACATAAGGTAAACCCTAAACCATGATGTCATCTCCTCATGGAGTGATGTTTTGGCACCTTAGTCAAGTTGTTGGGGTTGAAGGAGATAGCGCTAGGCCTCCAAAGGCCATATGTACTCAAACCAAAGGTCCCCTCCTCACTAAAAGGGCTCTTCCCATCAAAATGTGCCAAGTGTCCATCATCACCACCAAAACCCTAGCCCTAGGGTGATGGCAATCCCTCTAAAGTGACATTTTGGGCTCCAAAGGCAAATCATTGGGCTTGTAGGGGCTAGATGAGGTCCTCCATGGTGTATTTCTTCATCTCTAAAGGAAACATTCATCTTCCATCATCCTCCAAGGTGTGGGTCATGGCATCCAACCTGTGGGATTATTTCCCCAATGAAGGCCCAAGCTGAGCTTGTTCCTCCAAATCGTCCACTAGTCAAGATCTTGCAAAGACAAACAAGTATGCCCTCCAACGATTTCAAGTCAAATTTTTTTATGACTACAACTACGTGAGACATTTTCCAGGACACAAACCTGAGAGAGAGCCCCTGAGAGGTGTGTGTGGTTACTATCTAAGACAGAGCTAGATTGTAAAGATTGCCTCCTCCTTACAGAGCGTTGAGAAGAACTCCAGATGATTCTCCTATGTAACACAATGAGAAAGGAGATCTGCAGAGTTGGACATGCCTGTGGCTGAGCACAAGGTGAACATGTGAATTCCCATAGAGATGGATGCATCATCATGAGACATAAATGAAGAATATGTATTAGCCTCGCCTGAGTAGAGAGTTGAGATGATGAACTCCAGATGAACTCCAGATGACTCTCCTGTGTAATGCAAAGGGAAAAAAGATCTATTGAGTGGACGTGCCTGTGGACAGGCATAGGTGAACGTGATCCTAGTGGCTGACCACTAGTGAGAGTGGTTCTCTTGTGTAATGTAGTGAGATAGAGATATGGACATCTCTATGGATGCACCCCTAGTGGTTGAGCACTAGTGGGTGTATGAGATACCTTGCTATATTGTTCAAGAGTCAGACCTTCCTATAACCCTAATTGTAATGTAAAGGGTACATGTCGGCCCCACCTTAATGTAATTGATAATTAATGTAAAAGATAATTAATCTGGTTAATATTAATTATATTATGAGATAGAGAGGGCGTCCCCATTGTGCCAATAGACACTTATGTTGACAGGTCAAGTCTAATATAAGTAAAGGTAAATTCTCCATTGAGGAATCATATATATATATATATATATATATATATATCTTTTGTGTGAGTTTGGAAATTTCAGCAAGTACACCTTCTTGGGAAAAGTGCGAACCTCTCTTGGGCGCTAGTCTTCTAGGGTTTGCAAGCACCCTCTTGTGTGGTAGGTTTTCTTGGTGGTGAAGGTCTTTCTCTTGAAGAATATAGCAAAGGATTTGGCTGGGTTTTCTTCCCTTGTTGAGAAGGGTTTCCAAGGATACTTCTTATGTTCTTGTGCATGGTGTTTCTTCTTGTGATCTTGGTTGCTGTAACATCATTTTTTATGGAAGTTAAATGCTAAAAAGGAATGAACTTCATGCTTAAACCTTGCTTATTGAAAAATCAACATGGTTTCATAGCATTGGTCTTGAATAACCCATTGCACAAACAACTTTCAACCATCCTCTCTCTCTTCCGCGAAAACAGTATGACCCTCCTAGGGTTCCCAGAAAATCTGTACGACCTACTCTTCTGGGGGTTTTCAACACTTGGCACTTGAGGCTAAAAAGGGCATAGGTGTGTACAACCTCCTTCAATGCACCTCCCGCAAGTCTCAAACTGCAATTCCGAGCATTTTGACTTTTTGGCCCTAGGGTTTAGCTAAATTCTGCAAGAAAATTCATAATTGTGTCTCTGCAACTCCTTGAAGGAGCTATTCAGCTTACCAGGGCTATCATATCCTTCAAAGGATTATTGTTTGCAGTCATAAGCCCAACAAAACCTAAAATTGCTGGCCTAGCCTAGCTGTTAGGTTTTCTAGCCTAGTTGACAAGGGTTTGTGAAGAATCCAAAAATTAAATGAGAAAAATCATGATGGGTGGGAGGCAATCTTGATGGTTCAAGCAAACTCAGTTCCAGGAAGACAAGACTTCAAAGAAATGAAGACATCAACATCTCAACACTCTCAGGTATGGTCCCTACCAATGATAATGCTTGGTTAATTGATAGTGGTGCCTCCAGGCACATGACCGCTCTTAGATATCACCTAACACATTTGGTTGAGAAAGAGACACATCTACATGTTTTCCTTGGAGATGTTTCTAGATATAATGTGAGAGGAGTTGGAACTTCTACCTTCCAACTAGATTCAAATATCCAACGTCAATTAAAGGAAGTATTATATGTACCCGGAATGAAGAGGAACCTTGTCTCTATTTCTGCCTTGGAAGACAAAGGCTACAAGATTACCTTCTCAGAAGGAAGATTTCTTGCATGGCATGAAGACTCTCATATAATTTCATCCAAGGTAATTGGTGTCCGAGAAAACAACTTGTACAGATTAACCATCAAACCAATCTTTCTCTTGGATGGTAATTTGCTTGGTGAACTAGGATTTCATCTTACTCTCTCTTGGAATTGGTAATGAAAATCTACAATTATTAGTTGTTTCTTGCTTGTTCTTGGTCATTGTTGGTTCAAACCCTAGGAGGCGTATGTTGTGTACACCCTCCATTAAGATTCATCTTATTTGCTAAGTTTATAAGTCATTTTTTGCAAGGGTTGCTAGGAGAAGTACGAGTATGTACACCCTTCTAGATTTACCCTAGTTTGATTAGCATGTCATAGGGAATAAGAGGATTTACACCCGTAGGGATTTTGTTGATCTAACTCATAATTCTAAGACTCCATTCACCCATATTTTAAAGACACTATTATGAAATTTTGCATTGGAGAAATAAATTGTTTGCATTGGTAAATGTGTTTTGGTGAGATATAAATCTTGTTCAAGTTGGAATATTTTGTGGATGGGTTGAGGTTTATAAACCCTCTAGGGCATCCTAGTTCTATTAATCTTCTTGGAGCTATAACAACTTAAACACTACATCCATTAGGGCTGCAACAAATCATCTTTTTTTCTTGACTTTAACTTGCAATTGACCATGGAAATTTGCCAGTAACCCATTATTTTCATTGTGCTGCTAATTGATGAAATTTTGGTTGGATTACTTGTTTGTTTTGATGGTTAAAAGTTGTTGTCATAGCAAATCATTGCTACATCCACTTCATTGTCATAAATATACCCTGAAAACTTATCATAACAACCATCTAATACCACTAAAGTTGTGCTAGAGTGTTGAGAACTTATCTACATGTTTTATGCTTCATAGTTCAACTAATCTTTGATGCTTTAAGTGGTTAAATTTGTAGTATTTACTTGATTTCATTGCTTATATATAATTTTTTTGACTACCACAAATAGGGACAACAAGATTAACTCGTTTGTCCACTTAACATATAGCTTGTACAATTGGATTTTCTTGTATCTTGGGCAGGTACAAACTCTTTCCTCATGTACTCAAAGACTTGGCAACCTTAAACCACTTCTAAGACGTGTCATCAAATCCATCCTCTGCTTAGCAACTTGACCTATAGGGGCATCCATTCATAAGTATCAATTTCCATCTCATTCTCCCCAGGGTCACCCGAGAGTCCCCCCTTGAGGTGATCACTTCACCTCTAAAGTGACAAGAATACCTATCTGAGGTAACAGTGGGTAGGTATTCTCCTAGTTGTCCCCATATTGTGGTTTGGGTCGGGATTTCCCAACCTAGAACTTGTGCGATAATAGGGTGTAAATCCTTTTACTCCCTAGGGCAAGTAAAACCTAACAAGGTAAATCTAGGAGGGTGTAAGCCCTTTTACTCCTCCTAGTAACCTTTGCAATAGTTTTTTCCACAATACAAAATTATAAAACTTGGTGGAGGGTGTATGCCCTTATGCTCCTCCAAGAATCTAGCCAATGACAAGCATGGATCAAGAAATAAAACTAACAATATGCAGATTTTTCTTACCAATTCGAAAAAATGCCTAGACAAACCCTAGTTACCAAGTATATTTCATCACCAAAGCAAGAGAAAAGGCCTCAAAAATCTAGCGCACCACTTCACTCCACAAGACAAGAGATAAACCATAGCACACAAGAGAGAGAGAGAGAGGCACAAATTTCAGCCAAGTAGCTCTTCTCACATGAGAGAGTTATGATAAAATGAAATGAAAATGATCGTTATTTATACAAAAATCCTAAAAAGAGTTTGTCCACATAAATTAGGGTAAACCACAAAATAAGGGAGCCATTCTCCCTTATTTTGCCCCTTTACAAAATAAATTCAATTTGCACATAAATTAAACCCTAAACCATGATGTCATCTCCTCATGAAGTGATGTTTTGGCACTTTAGTCAAGTTGTTGGGGATGAAGGCGATAGTGCTAGGCCTCCAAAGGCAATATGTCCTCAAGACAAAGGTCTCCTCCTCACTACAATGGCTCTTCCCATCAAAATGTTCCAAGTGTCCATCATCACCACCAAAACCCTCGCCCTAGGGTAACGTCAATCCCTCTAAAGTGATGTTTTTGCCTCCAAAGGAAAATCGTTGGGCTTGTAGGGGCTAGGTGAGGTACTCCATGGTGTATTTCTTCACCTCCATAGGAAATGTTCATCTTCCATATTCCTTCAAGGTGTGGGCCATGGCATCCAACCTGTAGGATTATTGACCCAATGAAGGCCCAAGATGAGCTTGTTCCTCCAAATCATCCACCAATCAAGATCCTACAAAGACAAACAAGTATGCCCTCCAAGGATTTCAATTCAAAGTTGTTGATGATTACAACTACGTGAGACATTCTCCAGGACACAAACCTAAGAGAGATCCCCTGAGAGGGGTGTGTGGTTCTTATCCGAGACAGAGCTAGAACGTAGAGATGGCCTCTTCCTTACATAGAGTTGAGAAGAACTCCAGATGATTCTCCTATGTAATGGAGTGAGAAAGGAGATCTGCAGAGTTGGACGTGCATGTGGTTGAGCACAAGGTGAACATGAGAATTCCCCTAGAGTTGGGTGCATCGTCATGAGACATAAATGAATATGATGTATTAGCCTCCCCTTAGCAGAGAGTTGAGATGATGAAATCCAGATGACTCTCCTGTGTAATGCAGTGGGAAAGAAGATCTGTTGAGTGGACATGTCTATGGAAAAGAACATGTGAACGTGATCCTAGTGGCTAAGCACTAGTGGGTGTATGAGATCCCTTGCTATATTGTTCAAGATTCAGACCTGCCTATAACCCTAATTGTAATGTAAAGGGTATAGGTCGACCCCACCTTATTGTAATTGATAATTAATGTAAAAGATAATTAATTTGGTTAATATTAATTATATTATGAGATAGAGAGGTCATCCCTATTGTGCCAATAGACACTTTTGTTGACAGGTCAAGTCTAATATAAGTAAAGGTAAATTCCCCATTGAGGAATCTATTGAGCTGTCAACACACCCTAAAAATGTCTCTGCCAAACTCTACTTTTTGGGTACCACTTTTGTTTATTTTGGAACAATGTTGTTTCCACTTATCTTTGTTTTCTACAATTTCTCATTGATTCTTTAAAAGTTTCCCTGAACATGCCGAAACCATCACAACTTAAAGGGAGTAACATTTGACTAAAGAATCAAACACTAAGTCATTTCACCTGATGCGTCCAAATTTCGGCACCCGAAAGAATCAGAAGTGAAAGAAAATCGTCCTAGAAAACTAAGGACGTCGATCGCCGGTTTTCGTCAGCATCGGTAAACGGGGAGTTGTTCTTTTGTGATAAGCATTGCACAAGAAAGTTGTCAATGACCGACTTTATTTAGCATCAACGAAATGTGAAAGAAAATAGTCGTTTGCGGAGAAAGGGAGGAATCGTCGATGGCCAATCCCGTAAAAACATTTCGGCATCGGCGGGTTTTTCTTTTGTAAGGAGTATCAACGAAGATTCTCGTAGCTCGGCACCGATCCCTGACTTCCCCTTTCAGAAAATGAAACGATGGGATGTTTTAGCTCTAAAGATACGCTAGATACGATGCATTTAATTGATTGATTAATTCCAAGATTGTGCATCAGTCTCTAGTTCGTGCTCAGAGCCTAATGACCATTTTAACCTTTAGATACAATGCATCTCCCTCCGCACCTCCGCCGTCAACCTACATAAAATTGATTAGAGGGAATTGGCGGTAAGTTGTTTAAATTTCATCCCATTACTTATATTAACAGCTTGATGCAACTGGTAAGTTCTCTCTCGTTATATTACCCTGAATTATTATGAGCCAGAGCATTCTGCATGCAAAGAGGTCCGGAACATCCAGAGGAGCGAGACGAACGGCCCGTAGAAGGCTTCCAAGGTATAATGAGTATTAAGAAACATAGTTTAGCAAGCATACATGTATGTACCAATCTGGTTTTGATTTCATTTCACATACAAATTAAGATCTAATATTATTCTATGTGTTGGCCCTAATTGAGCGTCTTTGGTTGTAGGAACGATGCCTCCAAAGAAACCCACCACCAGGAAATCTCCTAGAATCCCAAAGCCGTAAAAATCAGAAGCAGGAGAAGGCTCCTCCCTAGTTGTTGCAAGAAAATTGGAATTCACTTCCAAGCCAGCGCCCATCATCAAGACGATCACCAAAGAAGCCTTCGCTCAGCCCCTGGCCTTTGGGGACATCGAGGCGAACATTGGGACCAAGACAACATTCCCGTGATGGGAAGATCTGTTCAAGGAAATCAAGCATGAAGAATTTCCCGAATATGCCCCGCATAGCGATCGTCACACGAGGAAGCTGGATGATGAGGTTTTCGTCAACATCCACAAGGCTTACCTACACATGGTGGTGAGTAGGACTTTGGTATTCCCTTGCATCGAACTTTTGAAATGGCTTATTGATCAGATCGACGCACAAAAGTGTGTAATTAATGATGATAATGGTCAAATCGCCAGGGTTTTCCTCCCAGTAGAAGTCCAAAGGTATTACAAGCTCAGGGAGCCAGATGACATTTGAACAAGGATTTTTTTGTGAAATTTTATCAGAAGCACGACACCAGCAAAATATTGGCGTCCTGGTGGAGGGAAGACAAAAAATTCACTAACTGAAACACCAGCAAGTGTGAGGGCTCAATCGAAGTCAGGCCAGGTGTCGGTCGAAACTAGTGCACCTAACCCTCTATCCGAGTTCATAGATATATATAGTGATGATGAGAGTCTGGAGGCATCTCAAAAAACCTCTGTGCGTGTAGAAGAAGAAAAAGGAGCTGAAAGCGCCTTAGATACAGAAACGCCCGATGCGTCGGAGACCCGAGCAGGTAGTCCCAAGGACAAGTCAGAATCATATGTGTCAACAGAAATATCCCCGCAGAAGGATGTCGGCGATGCCACGGATAGAATACAGGCAAGTATTGAGCTCTCTCCTGACACATCCATTCCACTTGATACTCAGGTCCCCAATAAACATCAGGAAGAGGTTGGGCCTTTGGAACAAAACAAGGAGGTTTAAGAGTCTGATCTTGAACAAATATATACCACCAGCAGCCTGGGAAACACACTTACATGGGGCGACCAACAGATACCAGAGCTGATAGACGAAGTGGCATACATCTATGCGATCTCCCATGATCAAAAGAGGAAGGTCGTTGTGCAAAGGACTGCTAAGAAGAGAAATATTATTGTGGATCGTTCTATTTTGGTTACCACAAAGGAAAGCTTGATCAACACAACAGATGCTCGCACGTATGAACTAATAGGCGTGGGAAGATCCCTCTCTGATGTCGCCTAGGATAGGGCCAGGAGGGATGAAAGAGAACTAGCGGATACTTTGAAGGAACTGGAACACCTGCGCCATATTGTTGAGTATTATAAAGGCGCCACACAGACTGCAACATATTTGAAGAGTGCGTTTTCAGGAGTTTACAACGAGTACAAGAAAGAAAGAACTCTGTTAACTGAAAATATAATTGAATTCTAGGAGGACACTCTCATGGCTCTCACAGCATGCAAGGAGATGGAATGATGGCATGAAAGAGTGCAACAAGTGGTAGAAAGGCTCGAATACATTGAGGCAGTCCAACAGGGTCGAGAAAAGGAAGAACAAGGCATTCGACTGTTAAACAAAAATAGCCTCGACCGCATAAAGAGATCCGCAAAATACTGGACTAAGATGTCCCGGGATCCACATCAAGAGATCCAAGAACAATATGCCAAGTGCCAGAAGCACTGGGATAAAATTAATAAAGTAATGAAAGATATCAAGCTCCCCGAGTTCGGCAACCCCAGTGAGTTTATCGACATAAGAAACGTGCTCAATATGTATGCTGAACAAGACTCCCTATGGGCTGAAGAGTGCACGAAGGTAACCGATGCGAGGCCGGGACAGGTGCGACAATTCATAGAACACCTGATTAGAGCTAAAACTATGTTGCAACAGTTGAATTCCACCTTGATAAAATACCGAGCGCATGCAGCGGACATCAGAGGGATATATGCGGCCCCAATGGAACAACACAGATTCCCGTGGGCCCATACTTGTGAAGAACTCTTTATCAGATGGTTCGATTATGAAAGAATCCACCCTTTTCAAGAAACAACTCNGATAAAATACCGAGCGCATGCAGCGGACATCAGAGGGATATATGCGGCCCCAATGGAACAACACAGATTCCCGTGGGCCCATACTTGTGAAGAACTCTTTATCAGATGGTCCAATTATAAAAGAATCCACCCTTTTCAAGAAACAACCTGAGTGGACTGTTGAAAGACTGTCAGATAATGACGCCACGTGGGGATTTTTGATTAGCTCAAATTGTATTTTACCGTTAATTACTGTTAAGACTTTATATTATAAATAGGAACATCAACCGATGGTCCAATGGTCGATGGTTTGTTGCAAGAACTCTTTTCTTTCTAGTTGTTAAGAATTATTTTGGAGCTGCTATGAATGAAGAAGTCCTTCTGGACCAGAGACGAATTTGTTTTCATCATATGCATGTGTAATTGAGCCTGGAGAAGAACTATTTTCTATTCAGTTCATGAGCAGATGTAACAAGTAAGAGCTAGCGAATATATTGTCAAGTTCTCTAGTGCTTGTTTTGTCATTCTTTTCTCTAATGATGGAAATGATGAATCGTTGTGTGGATGTATGCTGAAGGATTATGGTAGATGAATTATTTTTCTTTCTATTGATCTTATCATATAACTTTTTTCTTATAATTAGTATTCTCAAACAGTAATTGGATGCTCACATGGTTAACTTATTATTACTAGGCCTGTGGTATAGGATTATCGTTTGCATGTTTGAGCAGCGGGTTATCCCAAGCTCAACCTCTTCTGCAGTAGTTAAATTTTCTCTCATCTTATTTTCTTGGATAGCTTAGGTTAAAATCTCAGCTAGCGATCGAGTGCTCACACGGTTAAAGTATTATTACTAGGCTTGTGGTAAGAGATCGTTGTCTTCATGTTGGAGTGAGGGTTATCTCGAGCCCAACCTTTCCCAGTCTTTAGACTTCCTTATCATTGTGTGGCCAAGTTGGTTTATACCGGCTTTTTCTCACATTTATCCTAACTAAAGAGAAAATCCCAACTGAAGGAGATGCCTCCACAAGAAAACACAAAGCCCATCAATTAAATTGGCTAGATCGCGAGATCTGGAGAACCATTCCAATCACAAACGTTGTAGAGTCTAATTGGGCCTCGGTGGCGGGTTTGGTTCCTATTGTTGAGTTAAGGGGTTTAAGACCCATCAATAGAATCATATCTTTTGTGTGAGTTTGGAAATTTCAGCAAGTACACCTTCTTGGGAAAAGTGTGCACTTCTCTTGGGCGCTAGTCTTCTAGGGTTTGCAAGCACCCTCTTGAGTGGTAGGTTTTCTTGGTGGTGAAGTTATTTCTCTTGAAGAATATAGCAAATGATTTGGTTGGGTTTTCTTCCCTTGTTGAGAAGGGGTTCCCAGGATACCTCTTGTGTTCTTGAGCATGGTGTTTCTTCTTGTGATCTTGGTTGCTACATCATAATTATTTATGGTTTAAGTTAAATGATAAAAAGGAATGAACTTCATGCTTAAAACTTTCTTATTTAAAAATCAACATGGTTTCAGAGCATTGGTCTTGAAGAACCCATTGCACAAATAAATTTCAGCCATTCTCTCTCTCTTTTGCAGAAATCGTACGACCCTCCTAGGTTTCCCATAAAATCCATACGACCTACTCTTCTGGGGGTTTTTATCACTTGGCACTTGGAAGTTGGGTCTAAACATGGCATAGGTGTGTACGACCTCCTTCAGCGCACCTCCAACAAGTCTCAAACTACAATTCCGAGCATTTTGACTTTTTGGCCCTAGGGTTTCTAGGGTTTCGCTAAATTCTGTAGAAAATTTCAAAATTGTGTCCTGCAACTCCTTGAAGGAGATATTCAGATTAGCAGGTCTATCATGTCCTTCAAAGGATTATTGTTGGTAGTCATAAGACCAACAAAACCTAAAAGTGCTAGCCTATCCTAGCCATTAGGTTTTCTAGCCTAGTTGACAAGGGTTTGTGAATAATCCATAAATTAAATGAGCAAAATCATGATGGGTGGGAGGAAATCTTGATGGTTCAAGCAAACTTAGTTCTAGGAAGACAAGACCTCAAAGAAATGAAGATATCAACATCTCAACACTCTCAGGTATGGTCCCTACCAATGATAATACTTGGTT
>JASDQU010243193.1:57198-71188 GCA_032191745.1 Picea mariana
TATATATATATGGATGGATGGATGTATGTATTTTCTTTTCCAAGTCTTTGATTTTTTTTAGGAGAAACATTTCATTGTTCTAAAGACATATTTGGGAGAGTATCTGGAAGGTTATGATTTGGATTTTATCATTTTCCAGTTACATTCCCTCTGGTCCTTCGACCCCTTCTTCCCATGAAATGAGGTACAATCCCTTCTTGGGTCAATACACCCGAAAATCCAAAAAGAAAAGGAGATGAGGGATGAAGTGTGGAAAATGATAAGTATGATTGGGAATGGCACAATGACTCATCAAGGAGACCTCCTAGTAGAAAACCCATCCCTAAGGGTGGCCACTTACTAGGGCACAATATCAACCACCAAGGTGAAACAGGGAAAAGAGCATAATTTTCAAGCATACGTTACATAATCAAAAGAAGCTTAAAATGAAACATACTCAAATGCATCAAATATTAAAGTGACACTTACCACAATACCTAACTTGTACCTCATGGAGCAAGACCCATTGTCTTTCAGAAGCAAGATGATGTGGTGAATGCCATCATGATGAACCAAGGTGATATGGTGGTGATGCAGGTCTCTGTCTGTGCAAGTGGACATTGTCAGTCATCTGTCTCTCAGTACTCCATGTCTGCAACCTGAAGGCCTCGAGACATCATCTCCTCAGTTATCCCTATAAATTGGGGATAACATGAACATTTAGTTTTTTAGCATTTTTAATGACTTTTTAGTCAACAATTTCATGTGGAAAATTTGAGAAATTGGGGATAACATGAACATTTAGTTTTTTAGCATTTTTAATGACTTTTTAGTCAACAATTTCATGTGGAAAATTTGAGAAATTGTTGCTAAATGTAAATTCAGAAATTTCACCTCAAATTGGATGTTATTTGGATTTATTTCATGTAAGCCTTCAACTTTAGGGATGAATATTAAATACAAATCGTAACAATATATATTTCACTTTTGTGCAACCCAAGAAAATAAACGCCAAACAATTGAATTTCAAGGGAACTATGTTTCTAGTCCTTAGGGCACAATCTCCAACATACAATAGATTTGAAAATAACCATAGTAGCATGGGTACTACTCCTAAGAGTTGGGAAGACTATATCCTTCACATCACTTCTCTTGGGAGCTTTGGAGCTTGTTGGAAATGCCCCCTTTTTGTTGGGTGCTTCTTTGGAAGTTGAGAAATTTTCGATATTTTTTTGGGAGTTTGTAGAAACTCCCTATCTCTCTAGGAGTTTCTAGAGGCTCCTTGACAAGCAGGGAGATTTTACAAGCTCCCAACCATGTGGAGCTCAAAATCCTAAGAAAAAGTGTCAAAAATCAATTGAATCATCATTGTTTCTCATGCCAGAAAAACACAAAAAAATAAATTGAATATATCATTCATACCAATTTAAAAAAATTCAAGGTTATATGAACTAAGAAGGCTCAGTCCTATTATCTATTTGGATCTAATGACACTAAAAATATAAGCTTCAAGTGTGTTTATGCAAATAAACATGGATCTTTGTACACCAATTTTAAGATATTGAACAACTTCATGTCTTTAATGTTTATAGCTAAACTAACATTTTCCCCATTGATTGTTATAGCAATTTAGGATCATAAACATCAAGCCCAAAATAGATTGTTACTTAAATGTATTGAGACTCATCTCTATTAAGTAAGACTCCACAAGATAGTAGAGTGTGAAATAAATGAATGTAAGTGATCTCATTAAAAATGGTCCACTAATTAGTGTTTGCGACCTCATTAATGGAGGTCCACTAGGTGGTTGGAGATTTGGTCAATTAGAAACTATATATTGTAGTAGAAGGCATGTAGTTGGTTGTCAAGTGAATATTATTGAATTTGGAGCTTTGTTCATGTTGGAGGTTGCCCCCTCAAAGAGGAAAGTGAACATTGCATCTAGTTCTGAATATCAATAAAGGTTTGTTTACTATTATTATTTATCAATTACAAATTATTTATTTGATATTGTAGCTATATTTCCTTATGTCTTTTTCTATTTATTTTCTTTTTGCAGCTATATTTTGTCTATTTCGCTTTGAATAACTTGTTTCAACTATCAAATAAAACCCCAAAAAAATTGATGTTAGTTGAAACAATCCAGTGTATTTACATGAAAAAAAGTAATTGTTACCATCTAAAAAAACACAAAGACACCCGCGTACTAACCACTTGAGGAGGAATAATAGCGTTGAGAGTTGGAACAAAGACTTCGTAAAAGATTGAATCTCATGGCTTGTGAAACTATTGGCAGTTTGTACATCTGTAGATGTGCAAATTGCTTTAGCAAACTCATACAATGTGTTAGGGATTGGGTGTAACCATGCGTGGAACAATAAAAAAATATGCAGAATAAACGAAGAGAAATAAACTTCATAGAAGATCGATGGTGTCTAAAGACATTGTTTCAAAACTTAAGCATAGCACATTGTGATTAGAATGTCACAATGCATTATTGAATACATGTTCATCATGATTCACATATTGAAAATGACCCATTGGGTCCTTTATTTATAGTCTCAAGACATAACCAACTTCCTTTGGATTAGGAAGATCGTGTCCACATATAAATGTTGGTGGTTAGAGTTGACTCCATTAAATTCCTGTTGTCTAGTTGACTAGTTGAACCAAGTCGACCCAAACATCCATTCATACAACTCGTAGTCGATTTCTCGGTAGGTCGATCCATTGACCGAATGTCTTTGACTGCTAGTCAATTTTCTGACCGACATGCCCATTGACTACTCGATTGACTGTTGTCGAATTTCGATAGCCCACTTGATTGATTGTCTCCAGCTGTGAGTTGATCGTTCAACCGACTGTCTCTAGTAGAAGTGGGATAAACCAATAGAACCTGAGGTTCCAACACCTCCCATCAACACACGAATTTGGAGATTTATGAGGTGAAATTAAGTCAATAAGACACCCCCCATAATTGCAGTTGCTTGAAGCCCGTGCATATCACAGAGTTTAACAAACTTAGTTTCATACAATGGTTTGGTAAATATATCAACAATATGATCATCAGTCCTACAAAATACAAGATTCATAATTTTTTCTTGAGCCACCTGACTCAAATAGTGAGCATGAAGTTTGACATGATTCATTTTACTATGAGTGACAAGATTGTAACATCCAGTTATACTAAACACATTTTATACTGACTTATTCTTTGAGGACACTAGCGAGCAAGTGATCCGGTTATGATACATTATGATCCTGTTTTTCTTATGATGTCATTGTGATTATATGTTAATTTCTATATGTATATATGTATCGACATGTATTATTGATGAGTTTCCCTGAATGTGTAGGATACATGACAGGTTGATGATGTTGATGGCATCAATGAACTTCCTTGGACTCTGGATTGAGTCAGGGAGTGTACTTGTATTTGGTTTGAGTAATTGATTTATATACATGTGATTTATATGATGATTTCATTATGGATGTTATGTATATGGATTATTGACAGTGTTCTTGTCAGTGGATGCAGGATCGACGACACTTGCTAATGCGACTCACATAAGGAGTAAAGGGGTCATGCACATAAACCAAATAGTTGAGGGAGAGTTATGATAGTTTCCCTGTCACAACCTACTAGAACTCCTTCTATGACATGAACTTATGGTTAACGATTACATAATAATGATAGGTCCACGATGCCCTGAGGGAAGACTGAGACAGTCGCTCACGAAGAATTCTAAGGGGCACGCCATAAGGCATAGTCCTTATTCCTTAAACAACCCTTAGTCTCTCACACTATCGACCAAGTGGAGTGTTGACTTCAAGTGTCGAACAAAATTCTAAAACTAGTCAAAGACGAGTGGCATCCTTGGAGCACGGAGGTGCGTCTTGAAGGGCACGTCGCATAATCAAATGTGAGTAATAAAAATCTAGAAGGCTTAGAAAATAAAAATAAAACACTTAGACTTTGTTAGAAAGAGAAATCAATTGATTATTAAATTATAAACAAGAAAATAACAAAGAGTCTTAGTCTAAAGAGGTTGGTTTAAGTAAACCATAGAAAACGGAAGAAAATAATTAGACTAGCAATTTAATTGAATGAAGAAATAAGAATAAACTTGGGTAAATGCACATGTGAGCATGAAAATAATAAAAATTATTTAAAAATAAAAATGAATTAAAACATGAGAGAATAGGTGGTCCACATAAAGTAGCATCTTGAGTCAATCTACCACTAATACTAACTAAAAGAAGACTCATAATCCAACTCAAACTAAGATCTAGCTAAGGTACATGATGTAGACCCCCTACCTCAGCAGGGTCTTGCGACCTCCCAGTCTCTGGATCGATATTATTCTGAGCCGAAATGGCTCTTTGGGCTCCTGCTGGAACCCTTTGAACGAATCCACAGGTCCTTCATGAAAACTCGCCCTGCGCAACTTAACACCAGACGCAAGCCTTACATCTCCATGCGACCACAACCTGGCCTTAGCGCAAGTGCCTTTCGCAACTCGCGAGTTCATGAGTCGAGGACCCTCGACTCCTCTTTCTCCAAATGCCGATATTCGATATGCGATACGGGTATGGCTCCTCCTTGTTAGCACCTTCAACACATAACCACTGGCTAGGGCTAAGTGCTAGCACTACTCGCAACTCGCGACTTCGCGAGTTGGAGTGTTGAGCCCTCGTGCTCCTCCTTTGCAAAACTCCGAAACACGATAAGTCAGCGATGGGTTGACTCCTTTAGCACTACTCGCAACTCGCAACTTCACGAGTTGGAGTGTTGAACCCTCGTGCTCCTCCTTTGTGAAACCCCGAAACGCGAAAGTTCAGCGATGGGTTGGCTCCTTCCAAGGTGACATGCGTCCACCACCTGTCACCCGCTTCCACCTTTCTCTGGGCATTTGTTGTTACGCCACCTGTCAACCACGCGGTCCCCACCTAACGTATGTGCCACATGTTCATACGAGCCCTCGGCGCTCGACACTTCGCAACTTCTGCAGTCGAAAAGAAATTATTTCAACCCTGAACCCCCGATACATGATACCATGCGAAGGTTCTGATCCAACGGTTCTCCCGTGGCTTGGATCCAACGGTCTGGATCTCCTTCCATGCTCCTCGCAACTCAGGACTTCGTGAAACCAAGAATTTGGTCTGCCCTCCAAAATCACGAACCTCGAATTCACGAAATGATCCAGATCTCCACCACCTGTCCTCCAAAATGGACGGTCTTGATGCTTTCGGGACTTGACGAGTCCTCTTCCTTCTGTTGTTACGAGGTTTAAACCTCGCACACCTTTTCTGGATTCGCCGGCTCGCGACAACTCGACACTTATCCCTCAAAGTTTTTTCCATCCGTTCTACCCTTCTGTGTGGCTTCCCAGGGATTAAACCCCTCGCACCTTCTCCCGGATCTGACGACTATTGGTCCTTGGTGCTAGATCTGACGGTCCAGATCCTTTTTCCTGTGCACCTCCCAAGGACTAAATCTCGTGCATGGATCCTTGATCCAGCGGCTCTCAGGCCACTGCGCTCCAGATCTGACGGCTGGCGTGATTTCACGATCTCGACGATTGCAAGTATGGGGTGCAGCCTCCTCTACTCCTCCAACTTCCGATTCCTGAATGTGTGGATGTCCAAGGGTTTAAACCTCATGTGCCTTCACCTGATCCAATGGTTGTCGAGTATTGGCGCTAGATATGACGGTTCAAATCTGACCTCCTTGCGCGCTCTCCTCCTGCTGCCTGGACGTAGATTCAACGGTCCGGATCTTGTCCTCCGCCCGATCCAACGGTAGTTGTGCTCTTCCTCCTGAGCTTTCTTGGCTTTTTTTTTTTTTGACTTAGAAGATTTTCTAAGTCTCGAAGGTCTCGGCCTTCGACTCTTCCTCTTGCGAGACCAGTTCCTTTGGGTCTCGTCTGCATTATAGAAACGCTGCCCCTTCTGAGCTTCGTCCTCTCAGATATTTACTCTTGCGCACACTTTGCATTCGAGGATCTCAAATAACTAGATTCGAGAAGTTTTCTTGAAAAGAAAACTCCTTACGCCCACCTGGCGTTCTCCTGCTCGATGCACACCTTGCAAAGCCTACAGAGTATTCATCAACCCTGTGAGTGTCTTCTCTTCGACACTTCTCTTTTCTCAGAACTCGAAATAGAGTTCCCTAGTGCACTCTATGCACTCGCTTGATGCCCTCTTGGCAGAGCTCTACATAACCTTCAGTAGTTCTGTCTTCCCTGAACTCGAGACAAAGTTCCTTCCTGTGCACTCCTTGCATCTCTGCTGATGAAGGTTCAACGCTATCCCTCTTGAACTTTCCTGAGGTTGTCTCACCTCTGTCAACGCACACCTTGAGGACTATGTGCACTCCTTGCACTCGGAAACTCCAAGACGGGAAGAAGTTGAAACTTATGAAATACTTCACCAGTTATGCATTCAAAACACGAAATGCATAATAACATGCAAACGCATACAGACAATTCATGGCAGGAAAAACTACTCTTCTATTAATTCAGAAATGCCCATATAAGGTGTTTACAAAGGCTGGACTGTAACAAGTCTCAGCTCTCTCTCGAGACCTCTCTCCCTCTGGTCTCTCCTCCTAACTCTCTACTATACTATTAGAGACTAATTACAAAAGAGGGCTCTCTTGAGCTTATCCTCTTCATCGCCTCTGTGCTATCGCTATCTCAGAGTGGCTCCTACCTCTATGGTTACATTACCCCAAAGGGAGTCGCAGACCTAACTGATATGGACTTAGCTCCAGGTAACCATTAAAGGAAACCTCAACCACTACCTATACAAAGGTGCGGCTTGGCATTAAAAGCCTTACAACGCAAATCCCCAAATGGGATTCGATTTCAAAATTTTGAAAAATGAGAGGGTTGTGCCTCTCTCTTCCATGAATGCGTGCTGAATGAGCTGGCTGGCTGGCGCTTTGCTGAGTTGGAGCGATGCTCCTACATCAGTACAAAAATTAAATGAAGGATTGGGGAACTAAGTGACAACTAAGAGAAAAAATAGGAGAACATTGGGGAATATGAGGGAAAATGCCTAAATAAATAAAATAAAAAGGGAATTTACTTGTGCAACTTGGGGAGAATGTGACACATGTAGTGGGTGAATAATCCTTTAATTAAATTATTAAAAATTAAATAAGTGTGCATGAGGACATGTGTCAATGAGGATTTTTCTATAAATAATTGGAGAGAAAGGGAGAGGGGATGTCACCTTTGTTAGTACTTGTTGGCCCTTGACCAAGTTTTGGGATAACTTGGGTCATTTTGACTTATTTTGGAACTACGACAGCTAATCAAAGAAGGATTGCCAAGCGAGTTAGAGCTTGGAGGGCTAATGGGAGTTAGAGCGCATCGGGTTTTTGAAGCCCAAAACTCCGATAGAAGATATAAGGCTGCGGTATTGTGGATAGTGGTCGTATGGACCAGAAATCTAGCCAAGAGGGCTAGCGCGTAAAGGGGCGCATCGGAGAATCGGAGATCAGGAATTGGAGAGGACAGAGACTCTCGACAACGGGGATTACGAAACCCAAAGCCCGATACTTCTTTTCCTGTGGGGAAAATTGGTCACGGTCCAGTGCAGAGGCTGAGACAGGGAAAGAGAAAGACCTGTGGGTCAGATTTTCACAGTGATTCTCGAGGGAATCCAAGGAGCCGCTTCGGCTCAAAAGGTATATTTGAACGATCCTGTGAGCGGGCGAGGCCTTTGTCGAGGCAGAGGTGCCTCGTTGCCTGCATCATGAGTGCTTAGTGTTGATCTGCAAGACCTAGTGCATTACTATTGCTAAGTGTTGAGATACTGTAGATCTAGTGACTATTGTGATGCTCTGTGCTATCTGCGAAGTAGAATAAGGGTTGGATATTAATGGTTGACTGATGCTAAGTGCACTGCAAGTAGTATAATCATAGATCTGTGTCCCAACTAAGGTTGCAGACACCTGAGTCTTGCAACGACCCCTGCCTCTACCTCGGGTGAGACTTCATCTTCTTCGCAGGTGTTACTGAAAGGGTCGGTAGTTAGGGTTTTGTTGGTGCGCTCTTGAGCATTGAACCCTGGGTCTGCCCCTTTGTGCCAACAAATGGTTCCATTGCTGGGACTTGGAACTGTGATTGCTAGGAACTGAAGTAAGGAAAAGAGAAGCTCTGTGCATAGATCTACTGCTGAAGTGCGCAGTATCAGGATCTGAAACTGTGATTGTTGGGACTTGAGAAAGAAAAGATTCATGCAAAGATTCGATCTAGAAACCGTGGAAGATCTGTACGTGGTTCTGTACCCTAGTGCGCAGTATTCCATTTGATCTGAAAATCTCCGTGCTAAAGAAAGAAGGAAGGATAGATCTGAAGAAAAGAAGCCAGATCAGAACGCTTTGTGCCCTAAGAAAAGAAAAAGTGGGAGATCCTGAAAGAAAGAGGTCAGATCTGCAGAAAAGAGGTAAGATCTGTAAGTTCGGTGCTCTGACAAACATAAGAAAGTTCTAGATCTGAAAGATTTGTGCTCTGTAAAAGTAAGACTAGTAGAAATTTTTATTTCCAAAAGCATGGATCTAGGTATTCTTGGTAGATTTTGTCCTAGCTTGAAAACTAAGGCATTGTTAGATGAAATAAGATTTGATATGAATAGATCTGATAAGAATAGTGATAGATATGTTATACCTATGCATAGAAAGAATGTTTTGACTAACAAATGGATGCAGGATCCTAGAAAGAATTTTTTGCAGGCTAACTACCATGATCCTAGTGCACAGTATAGAAGAGGCTAGGGATCATTTAAAAGAAAGAGAGGATTGACCCTATGATACAATTGCAGAAGACTGGGACATCTAGATAAGGAATGCCCTGGTGGAAAACCTAGTTGTCTTTGTTGCAAAGCTCTAGATCACGAAGTATTGAATTTCCCTAGAATGATTACTAAGCTTGAAAAAATGAGTCTGCATGAAGAAAACCCTAAAGCAGATCCAGAAATCGCAGAACCCCAGAAAGAATCAGAGAAGATGTTACTACAGATGAAAGACACCTTGAATGACCACCGACATGTTAGATTAGAAGAGATCTTTAAAGAAAAAGAATGCATCGAGGTAAGAATAGGAGACTTCGACATTGACTGTGTTTTGGATGAGGAAACACAGGTGAATGTTATGACAGAAAAAACTTGGGAAGCTACAGAGAGGCCTGCTATGACTCCATCTCTAGGAGGAATAGGGTTATTCAGAGGAAAACTAGTAAACCTATGTGGAAGGCTCACTCAGATATCTATGAATTCCAATGGAACTTCGACAGAGGAAGATTTTGAGATTATCAAATTCATTGAGGACAGTGCCCTGTTTACTATGTTACTTGGAAATCCTTGGATTGAAAGAGATCAAGCTAGAAAGAAGGAAGACGAAAAAGTTTTAGAACAATAGAGACAAGAGTTAAAAGACTTCATGACCAGAAGGATCGCGCAATTGATTGAAGAACAAGAGAATAGATCGAAGCCATATCACACTAGGAACCTGGACATCAAAGTTATCAAAACACCAGAGGACTCACAGAAGACTGAAGTTTCTATCTCAGATAAAGAAGAGATGTTATACCTGAACCCTAAGAAAGAACCTCAGCAGCGCGAAGTGACTATATCCAAGGAAAATAGGAATCAGAATGGGAAAAGAACTACTAAGACGAAGCTCACTGGAAAGAAATCTAGAAAGTTAAATAAGAAGAGGGTGAAATTGCAGGAGATTCCATATGGAACCTCGTAGAAGGAAACTTCGCAGAATTTGAGCTTCACCGAGATATTAGAATAGCGACATGGGTCACTTCGCCATGGCGAAGTAGTATAGCCGTTGGACCAATATACTCGTTCGACTTTCGCCTCAAATGGATAGAAAAGCATTAAAGGATCACCACCAGACCGTTGGACAACGCCAGAATGGATAGAACAGAGTTAACGGAGGCCCCATCCCGTTGCAAGCTGACCGTTGTTGAGATTACCTATTTATCTCATCGCGCCATGCCCGAAGAACACTGTTTCCAACTGAGAAATTGAAGCTCGCAGACTAGCAAGTGTATACAATGATCATCATGTCCTTATTATTCATTCTCGTGCAGTGCCCAAGATCATTGTAACCTCGATTATTTATTCTGTGCGTGTATATCCGACGAACTCACCGCGGTCGAAGAATCCGTCACAGAAGTCCTCCTTGATTTAATGACTGAGAGAGTCATGTCGGAAAGAGGAATGTCCATCGGAGTCCAAGCATCATCGACAAGAGGAGTAGCATCTTCTCCGTCCACTGCCCGAGTAGGATCGTCTTGACGAGAAGCGTACTAAACATAGAGACGATTTGGCGAATGCTAAACTAATTTCGAGCATTTTGCTTGCTTACCTACCCCTTTGCATGGTGAAATCAATCGTGATAGTGTGCCTTGAGAATTCGAGTATGCTATGGTTACTGCGTACCTACCAAAAGGGGTGCGCGCAGTTCGTGCCGATCAGGACAAACTCGCAACGTTGAAGTTTAGCGACTTCAACCTCGGCGACAGGAAAGTCTACAGTATGCTCCCTCCACACAAGTATCTAACGAAGATGAAGGGAAATAACTCGAAGATCGTCCCGCAGTCTTGGACCCAGAACCTCGCGCAGTCAACGTTGATGAATGTCATGAAGATCCCGCACTTTGGTAGACACCGGGAGGTGAATGCGTGCGTAAAGCTACTTCTGTCTTGGTATCACGGAGGCTACTTGTGGTTGAACCGCCGTGTCATGGTGGATCCCACCTTGATTAATCAGATCACAGGACTCAGCATGCAAGGACTTGATCCACAGAATTCTATCCTAGAAAAACCACCGACAGAGCACTAGCAGCGAAGATCAAAAAGACCTATGGAGATGTCGAAAAAGGCACACAAGGCTACAAGGTAGCCTCTATTCAGAGTGGCGCAGTGCGCCTTGCTTGTCAGATGATCGCAGGCAAGCTAGTTCACAAGAACTGGCCCACCCAAGTAACTGGATTCGTCGTTGACCTCGCAGGGAAGTGCGCCGAGGGTCTGTAGATGAATTGGGTGAAGTACTTGGTAAATCATCTTGAACTGGATTGCAGGGAAGCGCAAGACCAAAGGTATGAGTTCCATTTCAGTTGGCTTCTCATACTGATCGCCTTCATAGCATGGGAGATGCCGGAGGGTGCCACTTTCCCAGAGACCGAGCCATTTGAACCTTTGGCTGCGAGGTTCAGTACCCTGTGGTAGTCGACCGATATGAACAAGCAATGGTAGTCGAATGTATTCTTCCACGTATACTACAACCAACTAAATACCGCCATCCAGGCTATGCCTCGCATTACCCCAAATACGCTCCACAGATTCAGACCCTTAATGAAGTTCGGCGCGGATCACCACTTCATGTATATAATAGCGCGAGCTGATGAACATAAGCAACAGTTGCAGTCTTATTACAAGTTGACTGAAGAAGACCTCGAAGAGATCACCAAGGATTGGTCAGTGGACCTTCTCATTCCAACGAACCCCACATAGATGTCTGATGTTGATATCCTAGAGACTATACTAGACACACCAGGACCAAGAAAAACGAAGAAGCCTGAGGAGGTTCACGAAGTAGACAGTGCATCTGTAAGGACTGCCTCTATCAAACTAGACGAAGGAAGTGATGGCGAAGAGATAGAAGGCGCAAAAATTGAACAATAGAAAGGTGAAGTAATACCACCTAGGGACGAAGAAGACTCGTCAAAGAAAAGGAAGGTCTCACCTCTGAAAGCATCCTCCCGAAAGAAGCCTAGGACCCCTGTGACTAAGATGTGAACTGCCCTCACATTGGATGACTTTGATTTCATCATTGAAGCAATGAATGATGCTTCAAAGGAGATAATAGAGAAGCAGGAGGTGAAGCAGGAGCATATGTATAACCGTATAGAGATCGAAGTCCAAGGAGTTCAGTAGGCACTCCAGTTCAGCCACGCAGTACGCACCATGCCTCTAACAACAGGGACAATAGAGCCAGGAAACGAACCAGCCCGACTTCACCAAATTGTTGACATGGTCGAAGTCGCCTTTGACAAGCTCAAGAAAACACAACACGAACCACCCAGGCTATGACACAGGTACAAGGAGTACTTTTCGAGCAGCGCAGTGCTGCTGAGAGAGGAAAACTTGCTCTTCAAGTACATTGGGATAAAGAGAAAGAAGAGCTACATCAAAGAAATGAACAGTTGCTCGCAGAGCATCTTGAAGTAAAGGAACTAGTCGACAGAGCACTCCGCTCTGTGACCGTTATCGAAGTACCATCTGAAGAGAGAGTTCCACAGAAGGTGGCCCAGCTTGAAGACGTTATACAGAAGCTGCAGCAATGCATTGTTGATCTAGAACTCTGCACTATGCCCGAGACCCCCCAGGAGATAAGAGACCAGCGAGAAGCAACTTCTCAGAGCACAGTTGACCGATTGAAAGCTCTTGCCTCGGAGTGAAAGAAGCTCAGTAACTAGAGTGCCCAAATCTATGAGAACCTTACAAAGAACCCGAAGTTACAAGCGCTGGAGTCGCAGCTACAGGAATCAAAGCATCATGCAGATACATTACAGGCACAACTCAAGGCTCTGTCTGCAGTGGATAGAATAAAACAATCTCATGAACAATGCACATCTCAATAGTAGATACATATGATCCAGAGAAAGGTCATGGAAGTAACTCAGCAACTCCAACCGGTGCAAGACAAGGCATGCATATTATTTGCTGAGATCGAAATCCAGGAAGTAGAACTTAAGCAAGTTGTCATCACTGCAGAACAACGCTTGGAAGGACCAGTAAACGACACAGTAATCCTGGAATTCACCCAACAGGAGGCCACAACGAAGCAGCAGGTCGAAGCAGCTCGAGCCAAGCTTGAGACCTTCGAAGTAGAATTGCGCAGACTAGAGTGACTCGAGACGAGTCACAGGTGAGTGTTGGGGGCCTGTTGGCCATTGATCAAGTTTTGGGATAACTTGGGTCATTTTGACCTATTTTAGAACTGCGACAGCTAGTCAAAGAAGGACTGCCAAGTGAAGTGTCTTGGTCCACTTTTGGGCCCGTATTAGGGTTTTTGGGTTAATGTAATGGGAAAGGGATGTCGGCCCGTGGGTTTACCCATGCTTAGGCCCACTTTTGTAATGTATAAATAGATGCTTAGGCTAGATAGAATAACGGAGGAAACACATCTATGGGATGTATGGTAGATGGCTTAGTGCTAATAGTTAGATCTGTGTGATCGGAAGTAGATTGTAAATGATTTTTGCATGATCCTAAGAAGCTCGCAAGGCTAAGTGCAAGTTGTTGTAAGAGGATTTGTGTTGAAGTGTAAGGAAGAAGGATCTAGCGAGCTGCGTAGATCTTTTTTCCTTTGCAAAGAAGGGTTTTTGTGCTCTATGCTATAACTAATGATGGAAGATACTAATAAATAAGAAGAGTTGGTGGATGTAGCCCCAGGGTGGGGGTGAACCACATAAATCTGTGTGTAACGCTCTGTGTTTTGATTCATTGTGTTTATCTCTTCTTATGCTATGTGCTTTTGATATATTCACTTATGCTTTGTGCTTCTTAGATATATATGATTGTTAGATCTGATGTATATGCGAGTGCTTAGTGCTGATCTGCAGGACCTAGTGTATTATTGTTGCTAAGTGTTGAGATACTATAGATCTAGTGAATATTGTGATGCTCTGTGCTATTTGCGAAGTAGAATAAGGGTTGGATGTTAATGGTTCACTGATGCTAAGTGCGTTGTAAGTAGTATAATCACAGATCTGTGTCCCAGCTAAGGTTGCATACACTTGAGTCTTGCAACCACCCCTGCCTCTACCTCGGGTGAGACTTCATCTTCTTTGCAGGTGTTGCCGAAAGGGCCAGTAGTTAGGGTTTTGTTGGTGCACTCTTGAGCGTTGAACCCTGGGTTTGCCCCTCTGTGCCAACAATACTGTTATGCTGCCAAAAATTTTCTCAACTAAGTTTTACTTGTG
>JASDQU010243193.1:94343-114234 GCA_032191745.1 Picea mariana
CGTTGGTTGGGAGGTACCAATAAATTCTTGGGATTAGCAGGCAGAGGAAAGATTAGCGCAAGTTTCTGGGTTCAAAGATCATCATCAATCTTCTATCTTATTTCATTACGATATTTAATTACAGATAGTTTTCTGAAGTTATATACTTGAATTTTTAAAATATGTGCATGAACCTATGGTTGATTCAATATACATATTTCCGCAATTTATACGTATTATTTTAAAATGCAAGAAACTAAAGAGTAAATCTTGATTGCAGTATTTAAGTGTTTTTACTATTCCGTGTCTTACCGAGTTAAGGCATGCCCTTGATTCTTACCTTCAACTTTGACACGTGTGACGACTCCATCTTTGGCGATAATATAATCGTTGTACAATTTAGTTAGACTCGTTAAGGACATTGTTGACCAATAGGTCACCTCCAACTTGTCCCATTATTCGGTTGTTTTTACATGAAGAATTATCCATAATAAGTGGAATTTAGAGAATAAACATGAGGTTAAAGAAGTTAAATTGTTGTAATTATCATCATAAAACATTAACTCAATCCGGAAAGAGGTGCTATGTTCTGTTGTGAACATTGTCATCATGATTCAAGTAGAATATGAATGTATCGTGTAGGGAATATAGCTACTTGGTTGTAAAGCCAAAAGGGTGGTTAAAATGGTTTGCTTAATTAAAAGGTCTCATTTTTTTCTCATGCGTTTATATTGGTTTGGCTTTTCGAAATTATTGTAATGTCTCTTTTGTACATATATTTTTAAAAATAATATTCAGGTTGTCCACTAATAGATACCTATATATATATAAGATATGAATCCCGTAAATCCTCCTAATTTGTGGTTATTATGAAACATATTGTTTATTAATGTGCAGGAAATGTCTCCTTTCCAGTCCTTTGTTCAAATGACAATTATAGTTACTTCAATTTTTAAATTCTTTTGGTTGTTATTAATGTTTCATTTTCCACCATCTGTTATATTATTACGTATTCAACCTTTCTGAAAAGAACATTGTGCACTTTTTTCAAATGCTCTTTTACTATAAAAACCTTTGAAAACATTAATCCAAAGACTTGATTTAGAAGTCTATAAAGTCATTGAATTAGAATAATTAACAAGGAAATGTTAGTTCTATTTCAACTAAAGGTGGACCAAGGAAGAGCCAAAGACCTCAAAGACCTTGTTAGTAGGATATCGTTGGTAGTATAAATGGGTTCAACTCCTATGATATTTTGTGGTCATAGTTGGAATTCAGTAATTCCACTTGACTAAATTTTAAAATATTTTTTTTGAAATGAAAGAATTGAAGGGTTAAATTTTAGTACGATATCATCTTAGGAAGCATTAATTTTTAGGTATCTTCAGAAGAGTCCAATCTTATGACAAAAAGCAGCTTAAATTTTATGTTGGCATCGTAGATTGATTAGTCTCGTGTTCGGTTAAATGGAGAATCGTTACAATTATCATGTATTAATTTATGTGCATGTTATTTTAAAAAAAAAGGAAAAAAAAAAACTTTCCACATTCGTAGTATTCGTATACTCATTAATGTTCAGTATTTAGGAGATGTTACATATGGTATCAGAGAGAGGTTCAACCCTGGGACATTGGACTGTTACGCCTTCCACTGTCTTATTTTAATAGTTAATTATGTATTGCTAATAAATTTTTTAAATTGTTCTATGAAGGTATCATGTTCAGAGGACACAGGATGAGTAGACGACATGGTGCAGGGGGAAGAGGTATGATTCCTACGAGAGCATCCATGTAGGAGGGATCGAATCCACTTCGAGAGGAGAAGACTCCTGAGCAGGAGCAGTTTGTTGTGGGGGATGTGGTAGGTATGATGAGATCCTTCTAGAGGATGTCAGAGGCGTTGGTCAACCACCTAGATCGAGATGAGGGCAGAGCGTCTATGCCCAATGAGGGTTCATATCGCACTCTAGCAGGTAGTAGTAGTATACATAGAGAACTCGAGAAAGTGAAATTTTACGAGTTCTGGATGCCACAAATGGATTTTCCGCCGAGGCATGGTTGGAGAACATGGTGATGTGCTTTGCACTACACGAATACATCTCCAACATAAAAGTCTTCATGGAGGTATTTCAAGACACTCCTAACTCAACTAAACATGGTTGTTGAAGACGTGTCGGATGAATTCATTGAGAGCTAGCTTATTGAGTTCAACGCCTTATGGCAGGGTAGTTGTATGGTACCAGAGTATGAGGCTAGGTACATGGATCTACTTATATATGCTCCACATATGAACACTAGGAAACTAAATGTTAACAATTTTGTGTTTGGCCTTGTTATAGCGCAAGTTGTAGGTTAGGAAAAACCCGACCCAACCACAAAGAAAGTGCTACAACTTGAGGATCATACACCCAATGTCACCTCGATGTAGGTCCCGCACTTCAAGGGTGACTACGTCACTCTAGGGAGGCTATCTCAATGACCCTAGGGGGAATGAGATGGATATGGATAGTGATAGAAGTGGAGCCCCTAGAGGTCAAGTCTAAGTGGAGTGAAATGTATGGAATCAAGTCTTGGGAAGGTCCAAGGGTTTCCAAGTATGTTGAGTAACCTGTAAATGGTGGATTACCTGCCCGAGACACAAGAAAAACCACTTTGTAATGATGCATGTTAGTTGGATCAGAAAGTTAAGATTGATGTCTCTAATTTTCATAAATATATAACAATATATATCAAAAATAATATGGTACTATAAGATGCTCAATAAATGCTAGAGATCAAGTAGAAAATACAAGAGAAAGACTAGTTAATGACTAGCTAAACTCAAGATGAGAAACCAATATTCGAGCATAAAAAGATAAGGTTGTTGTAAACACTTGTATGCAACAAATTATATCAGCCTTATGTTTGTAACATTCAATTTATTACAACAATAAAATAAGCCACTAAAAATCCCTCAAACTTTGCCAAAAAGTGTGCTAGACCAAGAAGAATAAGTGTGCAAACTTTGAGAAAAATCCAATGGTTGATAAGAGAGTTATTCAAGAAAATGAGTTAGGGTTTCGACAACCCTAATGGATGAAGAGATAATTTTATAATAGAATAAAGAAGTACCCCTTTGATGGGGACGTCCTAGTGGTTGTGAGGTGCCCAAGGCACAAGGAATACAATCCAGTTTGCAAGAAGTAAAAATGACCAAAAATCACGTTTCCCAATGCAATATTTTATTTCTCCAATGCAATAATAAATGACTAGTGCTCTTAATAATTGGGTTAATGGGGTCATGCAAAGAAATAACTATATAAGCTACCTCCTTGGGGGTGTAAAGCCTCTTACTCCCCAAGGTAAGTTTCTCTAGCTAGGGTTTAAGCTAAGAGGGTGTATGCCCTTATACTTCTCTTAGCAAACCCTTGTTTAACCAATAACATGAAGCATAAAATGATGAAGACTATGGTGGGGGTGTATGCCCTTATATTTCTCACCTAGCTCCTAACACAATAACCTTGAATTGAAACAAATGATAGCATGAAAGTAAAGACCTTACCAATTAAAGGAAAAATGCCAAGATAATCCACCACAATAGAAAGAGATAAGCCTTCCAAGGCTAGCACATCACTTCCATCAACCATAAAATCAAGAGATAACCATAAACAAGAGCCAAGAGAGACAAGTTTTCCAAAGGTAGAGGAAATTCCATACCAATACTTGTCACAAGAGGGAGAGTTATGTTTAAATGAGATTTTATGATCTCTTATTTATACAAAATGTCACCAAGGTGACTTGTCCATACATTAAGAGTTAAACCACAAGAATAGGGGTCAACAACCCTAATATTTCCCCCTTTAACAAAGTAATATTAAACAATTCATTTCAAGTTTCAATTTTGCACAAATAAACCCTAATTTTACATAGACATCTCCCATTTAGGGGACATTTTTCCACTTAGAAAAAGTCATTTGGTGTTGGAGAAGCATGGGTGGGCCTCTAAAGGGCACATGTCAAGACTCTAGACAATCTCCTCATGGTGAAGACCTTCTTCTCCTCAAAATGTCCATCTGTCAATGAGTGGCACCTCACCACCAAGCCCTAACCCCCTTAGGTGACATCATGCCTCTAGGAGTGATGTTTTGCCTCTCCTAGGAAAAACGTTTGGAATGTGGGGGATAGGATATGTCGTTCAAGTCATCTTCAAGTCCTTCCAAGTTTGATCTTTCTCATCTAGCATGCGGGCCCTTGGCATCCAACCTGTGGGATTGTAGCCCCATGGAAGCCCAAGCTAGGCTCATTCTCCCAAAACTGTCCACCAACTAGGTCCTACAAAGACAAATGAGCATGCCCTCCAAGGATCTCAAGTCATAACATCATGATAAGTGAATCCAATCAACAAATGAGCCACCTAAGCATGTGCATCAAATATCACTATATCAAAGAATTAATTGCTCAAAGACACTATGTGACTTGTCAAGCTTGAATATGGGAGGGTTGACGAGGTGTCCTATTGCATAGATCTTACCCTAGGTCAAGGAGAGTTTCCAATAGATCCCTCTCTAAGTCATGTAAAGTGGATGAAGTGGTTAGGGTCAAGACTCAATGGGCATAGGGATCATGACATACAAGGGGTCGTAGTGTCTCATTCATGGGTGCCTTTGTAGAGGGTGTGTGGTACCTTCATCCACAATGCACTTTTTCCAAGCCCATTAATTGCCATTATTTTATTCTTTCATAATTTTAAGGAGATCTTGAAGGTCACTTCGCTGGCGTGGTGACCAGATAATGACAATGTCACCCACAAACACCTAGTGGAAATGAGAAGGTTGGCTCATGATGAGACCCCTTTCTCTCAGCCATGCAACTAAGAACCATTACCTTGGTTTGTTGACCAAATGATGGCAATGCCATACCACTAGATATTCATGGACATGATAGGTCGGCTCGTGATGAGGCCTCCCATCCTTCAACTAACCCTTTAAGCATTCTTTATTATATTTTGGGTCCCCTTTACTTAAAGATAATCATTTCACTACTTTCTTAGGTGACACCTGGGTGAAGCATATGGAAGGTTCATACAAGGATTTAATCTTTTACCAAACATCAATCCCTTTAGGCCTTCAGCCCCTTCTTCCCATAGAATGAGGGACAACCCCTTCTTGGGTCAATACACCCTAAAATTCCAAGAGATAAGGAAATGGATGGGAATAATGATGGAACGTGGTAAGTTTGATTGGGAACGGTATGCTGACTCTTTAAGGGAGTTCCTGGTAACAAACCCATCCCTAAGGAAGACCACTTACTAGGGAACAATGTCAACCACCAAGGTGAAGCAAGGCAAAAGGCATAATGTCCGATGGCTTAAATATTGAAATTATGCTCACCATAATACTAACTTGTACCTCATGGAGCAAGGCTCATTGCCTTCCAGAAGCCAGTTGATGTGGTGGATGCCATCTTCAAATCTATGACCATCTGTGGTGGTGAGTGGGTTTTCCATCTATGCAAAAGGGTACTTTCGATCATGTAGTCTCTCGACACTCCATATCTGCAACCTGAGGGCCTCAAGACATAATATCCTTAGTTATCCACAAAATTTGGATAACATCTTGCTCCTACTTGGGGACATGTGCTCATTGTAGAGTGTATGAGAACCACAACATCTCCTGGTAGACCTATGCATGCAAGGAAACATCAAACTGTCAAGTGCAGGATGGCCTACTCATCCTTCTTCTCATATGATCATAATCAAAACCAAATAAACTAGAAAAATAAAAATTTGACATTTTTTTCAAAAATTTCTAAACTAAGCATTGAAATGAATATGCAAGTAGAGCAAAACAAAAATGAAATGCATCTAAACTAGCATGAGAAATCAAGATGAAAATGAAGGGAATCAAAATGACTTACCTACTTACCTGGGGCATGGGCCGTAAAGAATTCATGTACCATCTTGGAAATAATGTTTGAGGAGGGATCCATTTACTGGTAGTGACATCCTCCTCCCTTCTGTCATGGATAAGTAGAAAGAGTCTGGCCCAGACACTTCCTCTATTTTGCAGGTGCCTAGCCAAAGATTGTCGAACTTTTGATGCATTCCTGGTTTTTCTCTTCTTTTATCCCACAATAGAACTTGATCCCCTTCCTTGTAGTCTCTTTGTCTTGCCTTCCGATCAAAAATTCCTTTTAATTTCTCTTGATTCCTTGCCATTTTATCGAAGGCCATTCTTTGAGTCTCATCCAATTCTACAAGCTGATCGATTCGCCCCTGCAATGCTTCTTTATCTGTACTAAATTGTTGGGTTATTTGTAGTGCTATAATTTGGAGATTTATAGGCAAGCGATCCTCAAATCTGTACACCAACTCAAAAGGAGTCCTTCTAATGGAAGTCTTGGTGGTTGTGCGGTCGGCCCTCAAAGCATACTTGATCTTGTTGTCCCAACTCTTCTTGTTTTCCCCAACAATCTTTTTCACAATGTTCATGATGTTTTTGCTGTTGGATTCTACCAATCCATTCCCTTGAGAATAATAATTTGAAGAGTGTGATAAAACAATCCCATACTTGAAACAAAACTCATTGAGCGCCATTGAGATACAGTCTTTGGCGTTGTCAATGGTTATATTAGAAGGGACACCAAATCTAGTAATAATCTTTTCCTTAAGGAATTTCATGACAAATTCTTCTGTTGCTTTCTTTGTTGGGATAACTTCCACCCATCTGGTGAAATAATCAATGGCAGTTAAAATCCATCGATCTTTGTTGCTAGAATTGTCTTTGAATTCACCAATGAAGTCCAGTCCCCATTGTTGAGAGGGTTCTTCCACAATGATTGGTTTAAGGGGAAGGGCAAGGAGGCGTTGTTTTCCGGTAAAAATTTGACATGGATAACAAGCCCTAACATATAGATGTGTATCGTAGAAGATGGTAGGCCAATAATATCATGCTCTCAAAATCTTATGGGAAGTGGTGTGTGCTGCGAAATGGCCCCCACAATCTTCTGCATGAAGTTCAGTCATCAACTTATCTATTAGCGTCAGAAGTCACCCCTGGATTGCAGCAGGAGCAGAGCCCAACGCCCATCAGTTTATGTCACGATTTGTTTATAAAAGGGGGGATCGAATGGAAGCTAACTCAAAACTACATTGTTCTAACTCCGAAACTAAGTCAGGTATGCATGAGCGGGTGAGGTCTTAATCAAACTTCAGACAGTGAGTCGTAGTAAGGGTGAGTAGGGGGAAGACTTGTATCAGAAAGATGCAAGGGTATTTCGAAAACATCTGGTTTCTAACAAACTGTAGGAGAAGGCGTCTAAATGCAAGATCTTCTTACATTCAAATGCGAAAAGCCAGAGAATACAATAATGCAACAATAAATCCTTTATCATAACATAATTGCAATAATTTGCACGAATCAGTCGTTCATGAACTCTCTCAGCATGGGGTGAAAATTTAGATGGAGTAAGAAAGACTGTCTATTATAAAATAAGAAATCTCACATACAGATGCATAACCAGAAAGCTAGAATGTCTATTAAAAATTTACAGTCGGGAGCTTCGCTCTACCATCGATCATTACAAAAATACAAAGACTGAATCTATATACTCAGAAAATTTTCCTAACAGAGGCGTGCCTAGTCATCCAAGGCTTGGTGTCCCTTCAGCCAAATTCGGACGGATATTCTTCATCAGACGCCACCTTAACTGTGCATGGCTCCTGTAAGGGGAGTAGCTGAGCCATTAAGTGTCGGGTTAGCGTGTGCAGACTTCTCTGGCTAGTCGAGGACTTCAGCGTGGCTTCTTTGAAGAAGACGGTACACAGGACCCTCTCAGACAGACAACATGCCCGATCCTCCATACCTCACACTTAATGAGTGAGGAGAGGTTTCAACCACCCCCTCTCACCTTCATTTACTCCAAGCGAGAAACTAGATGGAGATCAGATTCGATGGCACCTGGATATCGCAATGACCCCCTCTGCGACTGAACTCGACGCCTTTAGCCCGTCTTGCACAGCTCTTTTATTTTCCAAGTGACCACAGGTTGTGACCCTGCGTTTATTCTCAAAAATGCCTTCGGCGTTCGTGAATAGGAAGGGGCTGATCCTTGCTCATCACATTCACGATGAGCGAAACGTCGAGATGGTTTAGTTTGGTGCCACGCGTCCCTCTCTAATCTGACGGTCTCAAACTTACTCGGCGATATTGTGGGCCCGGGTCCTGGACGCTTTTCGGCGCTTCGGGGTTCGGGGTTTCGAAGGAGCTGCTCCTTGTGCTTCGGAGTCACGATGGGTGAAAAGGTGAGGAGCCATAATCATGCACCACGTGTTTCCTTAGGATGGATGGCTGAGACTACTCCGTGATACTGCGGGCCCGACTTGGGCGCTTTCGACGCTTTCAGGGTTCGGGGTTTCGAGATGTAGAATGACATGGAACTTTCACCCTTCGAATTCCCGAATGTCGAAACGCCGACGCGACTAGATCTTGTTCCACGTGTCCTCTATATGGACGGATGCTATCCTTCCCTACACATAATATGGGCGCTTTCCACTACACTAACCTCGGCGCAACTCTGCTAACCGCGATTTCCCGCCAACCGTCGATTTCCCGCTCACTTGCTTGGAAGCCTAAAACGAGATTTTTTCCATGCTGCACTCGGGCGCTTCTCGTGCAACTTGCAGACCTGAATACTCCTGTGTCTAGGACAAGTAATGTTACTAACATTATCAACTTCTTCTTTATCAACACATCTAAGAATTACCCCATCTGGGTTTCTCCATCAAAGACCATTCTTTGTTACGAAATACTTCATAGCTTTGAGTCTCAAGGCTCTTCTCTTATGTTCTACCAAATGATCAGGGCACATGAGGTTTTTCAAGTAATAAATGATGTCTGGATACCATTCATTATTTTCAATCTCAATTACGATGATGTTGAATTGCTCCTTCTATCCTACCTCAATGGCCTCTTGATTACTTCCTGTCATCATCTTTTCCATCCCTTGTCCTTTAATTATCTTAGTTGGTTTGATTTTCAAATCATATTCATGTATTTGTGACACCCACTTTCCCCTTGATCCAAGGCAATCTTATTGTGATAAAACATCCCTTATGGCGAGGTAGGGGACAAAGGCCTTGATATTGTTGTATCCCACATAGGTTTGAAAGTGTTTGAGAGACTTGACTAAAGCGTAGGCTTGTTTTTCCATAATGGTTTAATTCAGTTCTGAGTCCCTAAGATTCTTTCTCATTGAAGAAATTGGTTGTTCGTCCCCTTGATCATTCTTTTGTAACAACACGCCTGTAATGGTATCTTTCGAAGAAAAAGAGAAAACGATGAAGTCCTTGGAGAAGTTCGGGCTAACTAAGACTGGTGCGACAATTTTTTCCTTCTTAATACGTTCAAAAGACAACCTACCTTCATTTTCCCACTCAAAATGGACATCCTTCTTTAGTAACTTGTTAAGGGGTTTAACAATTTCGACGAAGTTTGGGATGAATCTCCTGATAAAGTTAATCTGGATGAAGAAGGATTGCAAGGATTTATTGTCTTTAGAAATTATGTGTCCCAATAAATTACCCTTGTCAACACCAAAAATTGATTTCTTAAGGTTGATAGAAATGGCATATTCCGTACATCTCTGGAAAATAGTTCTTAAGTGTTGAATGTGTTGCTCCCTCTTTTTAGAAATGGTGGTAAGATCATCTTGATATATCTCTATGAGATTTTTGATTAGATATCTAAAAGCATAGTCCATGGCTCGTTGAAAAGTATTCCCTGCATTGGTGAGTCCAAAAAGCATTCGTAAATACTTATAGGTTCTCTCAAGGGGTGGTAAAAGAAATTTTGAGTTGATCATCCTCCTTTACAAGAACTTGATTATACCCTAAGAAACCATCAAGCATGGACATCATTTCTGCACCAGTTACCCTTTGCAAAATATATTCTATGTTTGGTAAGGGATAATTGTCTTTTAGCGAAGCCTGGTTACAGTTTCTGAATTCTACACATATCCTGATTTCACCATTCATCTTCCTTACAATAACTGGACTAGACACCCATAACGAATATCTAATCGGTTCAATTATACCTTCCTCAACCATCTTTTGTAACTCTTTTTGTACTTGTGGGGCGAATTTTGGGTTCATTTGTCTGAGCTTTTATCTGAAAGGCTTTGTGCCATCAATGAGGGGAATGGCGTGTTGTATAATGTCTTCCCGATAGGCCTTTATATCTTTGTAAGACCAAGCAAAGACATCCTTGAATTATCTTATAAGTGTAGTCAACTTTTCCCTCTCATCAATCGTTGTTCCTTTACCAAATTTGATTAACTTCGGGGATTCCTCGGTTCCAATGTTGTATTCAACAATCTCGTCACTGATTTTTGTTGGAAGGTTTCCCTTTATACATATCATTTCGGTCAAAGAGGTTTTCTAAAGGAACAATTCCTTTGGGTAGGGGCCCATTGGCTACTTCGATGATCTTGATGCTTTCCTTCTCAACCAATAAGTTTATTCGGTCTTTAGAGAACTCTCCTTCATTCTATAGAAAGTGGAGAAGTTGAGTGTCATTTTCAAAAACTTGCCAATGTTCCAAGTTGTTAGGTAATGAAGGTCCGAATTTCACTTCCACCTTGTAGAAGTTGATTTCTTTGGAAAGTTGTAAGTTTGAAGCGGAAACAACAAGATTATCTGCCAAGTGATTTTCTTCCCTAGGGATGGCCTCAATGGAAAATTTGTTAAACCTTTCTATGGCATCCCAAACAACATCTTTATATTGTTTTAACCTTGGGTTTTTTGCAGCAAACTTGCTATTGACTTGTGAAACAATTAGGTCAGAATCCCCTTTCACATGCAAGTTGTTGATGTTCATATCGATGGCCAGGTTGATGCCCAGGATAAGGGCTTCGTTATTTGTGCAGTCAAACTCAAGTCTGTATGAAAAACGGGTGGTCTCGTTATCCGACAACCTTAAGACTATTCCTGCACCCAAGCCCGTACTTGAGTGTGCACCATCAAAATCAAGGCCCCAAGATACTTCTTTTCGTTTTTCATCAACAAAAGGGGAATTCACCAAAATAAACATGTTGTCTATTCCTTCTTCCAAAACCTGATGGTTTGTGTTGAAATGAACCACAATATTTTCAGTTTTGGTACAGTCTTGGAAAGACACTTGCTCTTTACCTTTGTTGATTTCAAACCTCATTTTGTCGAGAGGTTCTGCAAATTTTTTTTGAAAGTATTTTGAGAATTTTACTTCAGCTAGCTCTATGGCTTGCTTCTTTTCTAATTCCAATATCTTATTTGGTGGGCGAGGTACCTTTTCTAATGTTGCCTCTCTCTATTCTTCTAAAAGGTTGATCATGAGACATGATTCCCTTTCAGTTGTTTTATATCGTTCCACTTGTAGGTAAGTTCTGACATCTGAGGGAAGTTGTGGAGAAACAAAGTCATCAATCTGATTAATATAAGGAGTCTCTTTGGGGTTCTATTCTTCTTTTATGAGAGAGGTAGATAATTTTTCTTGTATTTCACGTGCTCTCTCCTGATCTTCAAACAAAGTGGTAGGACATTCCCTAATCAGGGCCCCATACAAATCTTTCATAGTTGATATATATAGTTTGAGAATGGCAGCTTTGGGAGGTTTCAACTCATGGGGAAAACATCTTACGAGGGTGTTAAAAATATCGTTGAAATCCCTTATATCTTCCCCTGATTTTCTTTTGCATTTGTGGAGATAATTACACAAGGATTGGTAATCTTTCTTTTTCTCAAATCTTTTGGTGAAAAGTTCCTGAAAGAAATTCCAATTTATGATTGTTCCTGGGGGAATGTTATCAATCCAATCCTTGGCCTTTCCAACAAAAGTGTAAGCAAAAATTTTCATTAGGATATCCTCATGTTGGTCATAGGATTCTAAAATACGCAGGAAAAGATACAAGTGATCTTTCGGTTCAGTAAGGTCCTCCACTGAAAATATGGGCAGCCATTCTTTGAAGTTCTTTAGGAGTTTATGAGGGGATCCATGGATCTTTGTTATGTCCAAAGGTTTGTGTGCCTCTTTTTTTTTCATTGTCCAAGTAATTCTCGATGATGTGGGTATGGGTGAAGGCGAAGGTGTGGAAATAGAAGGTGAGGATGGAGGGATAGGAGAGGTATAAGAGGAATTACGAGGGACTGAGGATTTAGGGGGACTAGGCCCTTTGGATGGTGCTTTACAACTCTTGGAGGGTTTTTTGGTTGCACATTTATTTGGTGGCATGGTAACATTCAAAGTATTACAAAAAGAAAATCAACCACTAAAAATCCCTCAAACTTTGCCAAAAGGTGCGCTAGACCAAGAAGAATAAGTGTGAAAATTTTGACCAAAATCCAATGGTTGATAAGAGAGTTATTCAAACAAATGAGTTAGGGTTTCTGCACCCCTAATGGATGAAGATTTAATTTTATAACAACAGCAAGAAGTACCCCCTTGATGGGGATTCCCTAGTGGCTGTGAGGTGCCCAAGGAACAAGGAATATAATCCACTTTGCAAGAAGTATAAATGACCAAAAATCACATTTCCCAATCCAATAATAAATGACTAGTGCTCTTAATAATTGGGTTAATGGGTTCATGCAAACAAATATCTAGAGAAGCTACCTCCTTGGGGCTGTAAACCCTCTTACTCCCCATAGATAGGGCTTAAGATAAGAGGGTGTATGCCCTTATACTTCTCTTAACAAACACTTCTTTAACCAATAACATGAAGCATAAAATGATGAAGACTATGGTGGGGGTGTATGCCCATATACTTCCCACCTATCTCCTAGCACAATAACCTTGACTTGAAACAAATGATAGCATGAAAGTAAAGACCATACCAATTCAAGGAAAAATGCCAAGATAATCCACCACAATAGCAATAGATAAGTGTTTGAAGGCTAGCAGATCACTTCCATTAACCATACCATCAAGAGATAACCATAAACAAGAGCCAAGAAAGACTAATTTGCCAAAGGTAGTGAAAATTTCAGACCAATACTTCTCACAAGAGGGAGATTTATATTTAAAATCTTATGACCTCTTATTTATACAAAATGTCACCAAGGTGACTTCTCCATAAATTAAGGGGTAAACCACAAGACTAGGGGTAAACAACCCTAATCTTTCTCCCTTTAACAAAGTAATATTAAACAATTCATTTCAAGTTTCAGTTTTGCACAAATAAACCCTAATTTTACATAGACGTCTCTCCTTTAAGGGACATTTTTTGACTTAGAATAAATCGTTGGTGTTGGAGAAGCATGGGTAGGCCTCCAAAGGCCACATTTCAAGAATCTAGACAATATCCTCATGGTGAAGACCTTCTTCTCCTAAAAACGTCCATGTGTCAATGAGTGCCACCTCACCACCAAGACTTAACCCCCCTAGGTGATGCCATGCCTCTAGGAGTGACGTTTTGCCTCTCCTAGGAAAAATGTTTGGCATGTAAGGGCTAGACTATGTCGTCCAAGTCATCTTCAAGGCCTTCCAAATTTGATCTTTTTCATCCAGCATGTGGGCCCTTGGCATCCAACCTATGGGCTTGTATCCCCATGGAAGCCCAAGCTAGGCTTGTTCTCCCAAAAATGTCCACGAACTAGGTCTTGCAAAGACAAATGAGCACGCCCTCCAAGGATATCAAGTAATAACATCTGATAAGTGAATCCGATCAATAAATTATCCACCTAAGCATGTGCATCAAAGATCACTATATCAAACAATTAATTTCTCAAAGACACTATTTGACTTGTCAAGCTTGAATATGGGAGGGTTGACAAGGTGTCCTATTGGGTAGATCTTGCCCTAGGTCAAGGAGAATTTCTGAGATATCCCTCTCTAAGCCATGTAAAGTGGATGAAGTGGTTAGGGTCAAGACTCAATGGGAATATGGATCATGGCATACAAAGGGTCGTAGTGTCTCATTCATGGGTTCCTTTGTAGAGGGTGTCTAGTACCTTCATCCGCAATGCACTTTTTCCAAGCCCATTAATTTCTATTCTTTTATTCTTTCATAATTTTAAGGAGAGGTTGAAGGTCATTTCCCTAGCATGGTGACCAGATAATGGCAATGTCACCCACATACACCTAGTGGAAATGAGAAGGTTGGTTCATGATGATACCCCCTTTCTCTCAACCATGCAACTGAGATCCATTACCCTGGTTTGGTGACGAGATGATGGAAATGTCATACCACTATATATTCATGGATGTGATAGGTCAGCTCGTGATGAGACCTCCTATCCTTCAACTAACCCTTTAAGCATTCTTTATTATATTGTGGGTCCCCTTTACTTAAAGATAAGTGTTTCACTGCTTTCTTGGGTGATCCTTGAGCAAAGCATCTCGAAGGTTCATACAAGGATTTTATATTTTACCCAACATCAATCCCTCTATGCCTTCATCCCCTTCTTCCCATAGAATGAGGAACAGCTCCTTCTTGGGTCAATACACCCTAAAATCCCAAGAGATAAGGAAATGGAGGGGAATAATCATGGAAAGTGGTAAGTATGATCGGGAACGATACGATGGATATTTATGGGATTTCGTAGTAGCAAACCCATCCCAAAGGAAGACCACTTAATAGAGAAAAATGTCAACCACGAAGGTGAAGCAGGGAAAAAGGCATAATGTCCAATCATATATCATGAAATCTAGAGAAATATAAGATACAACATACTCAAATGGATTAAATATTGAAATGATGCTCACCATAATACTGACTTGTACCTCATGGAGAAAGGCCCATTTCCTTCCGGAAGCCAACTGATGTGGTGGATGCCATCTGCAAATCTGTGACCATCTATTGTGGTGAGTGGGTTTTCCATCTGTGCAAAAGGGTATTTCTAGTCATGTAGTATCTCAGCACTCCATATCTACAACCTGAGGGGCTCGAGACATAATCTCCTTAGTTATCCAAAAAATGCGGATAACATGCCTCAACTTCAACATTCGTGAAAAAGTGAGCATCTTGATGCCTCAGAAGTTGCATGATGTGGTTTAGAAGGATCTCATTGCAGAAGAAGAGTTGAACAATGGGGTTCAGGGCATGAATTTGTCTAAACAGACTAGGCATGCGACACCGAGAGTGCAACAACATCAAACACCAACTAGACAGACTTATGGGCATCGTGATACGCCCAGAGGACCTGTATTCTTGACACGACAATGACAGACTCCTCACCAAAGGAATCCCTACAAAGAACCACGAAAACAACAACAAAAACATAGTCCGTAGCAACAACAATAGTTTAGACCTGGTCTGCAGAACAGACTAGCACAACATACTCCTAGGCCAACAATTTCTACTTCTGGGACTAGGAGCATCGAACAGAAGAATGGATGCTGTAAATGTGGAGAGCTACATTACCACAGAGAATGTCCTATTTATAAGGAAAGAGTTGTCAGATCATCAGGATCTACCACATTTGGAGATTTGGGCACGACCCACATGATACATGCAGCGGTGAATAACCGCTAGGCCAAGCATCAATCCACCGTGCTCGAGATGTTAGGTATGATCGTCAATAAAAAAAATTAGTATTTTGATAGATCCAAGAGATACTGAGAGATTTATATCTAGTGTTGCACTTAAAATAATTAAGGTAAAGGCAATCAAACAAGATGTATTTAGACATGTGGAAACGGAATTGGGTGCCAAGCAAAAGTTTGGAGGAAAAGTGAAGGATTGTAACATTAGCTTAGGTGACTTCATGACAAGTGTAAACCTTTATGTTACAATCTTGGGATCTTATGATATGGTGATCGGGATGGATTGGTTAGAATCACATGATGCGATAATTAAATTCAAGATGAAACGGTTAAGTTTGACAGATGGTTTGGGACATAGTAGAGTAATTTTAGGAAGAAACCGGGGAGTGTCACTGAGGTTTATTTATTCCTTACAGTTACATAAACGTATGTGAAAAGGGTGTAAGTTATACACCATCTTATCTCTAAACGAAAAGGGGGACACAAAAGGATTAGAAAATATTCCTGTAGTGTCAGAGTTCGCAGATGTTTTTGCAGAGGAGCTACCGGGTTTACTGCCAGTAAGAGAATTGGAGTTTACTATCGAATTAAAACCTGGAACAAAACTGATTGCAAGAATTCCATATCGGATGTCAATGCATGAATTACAGGATTTGAAAATGCAATTAAAGGATTTGCTAGACTTGGTACTTATATGTCCGAGTGTGTCTCCATGGGGTGCACCAGTTATTTTTGTGAGGAAGAAGGATGGATCGTGCAGGCTTTGCATTGACTATCATCAATTGAACAAAGTTACAATCAAGAACAAGTATCCATTTCCAAGAATAGATGATTTATTTGATCAGATGAAGGGATCAACGGTGTTTTCGAAGATTTACTTGAGATCGGTATATCATCAGTTAAGAATTAAGGAGGAATATATCCCTAAAACCGCATTTAAGACGAGATTTGGACACTATGAGTTTACCTTTTTACCATTTGGATTGACTAATGCCCTGAACGTATTCATGAGTTTGATGAATGGGGTGCTCCGAGAATACTTGGAAAATATTGTTCAAGTATTCATTGATGATATACTTATTTATTCTCGAATGAGAGAAGAGCACGTCGAACACTTGAGATTGGTAGTACAGTGTCTAAGAGAAAACAAATTGTACGTAAAGTTGTCGAAGTGTTCCTTTTACCAGTCCAAGATTCATTATTTGGGACATATCATATCTAGAGAAGGTATTACTGGGGATCCAACGAAGGTTGAGGATATTATGGAATGGCCAACAGTGATGAATGTACAAGAAGTATGTAGCTTTATGGGGTTAGCAGGTTATTATCGATGCTTCGTCGAAGGTTTTTTGAAGATAGCAAATCCAATTACGAAATTGCAGAAGAAAAACAAGAAATTTGTATGGACATGGAAATGAACGGAAACATTTCAAAAGATTAAGGAGTTGTTAATGACAACGTCGATACTGAAGGTTCCCGACATGGACAAATAATTCTTGGTATGCACGGATGCATCCAAGGAAGGTCTAGGAGAGGTTTTGATGCAAGATGGTCGATTGATCGATTACATTTCAAGGAAATTATGAATGCATGAAGAGAATTATGAAACACATGATTTGGAGTTATTAGCAATTGTATATGCCTTACGAGTTTGGAGACATTATATGATTAGAAAAAAATTTGAATTAAAGACATATCATTGTAGATTGCAACATATTTTTACTCAGAGTGACCTGAACGCACGACAAATGCATAGTAAATTATGTGGCAAGATGTCTAGAATGTCATCAAGTGAAGGTTGAACATAGACATCCAACGGGATTGATATAGCCATACACAATTCTTGAATCAAAATGGGGAAGTCATTTCGATGGATTTTATTGTTGGATTGCCACTGACGACAAGGATACATGATTCAATTTTCGTAGTCATTGACACTCTGACAAAGAGTGCACACTTTATTCCAGTGAGTACAACGTATCAAGCGTCAGACAAAACTAGATTTTTTGTTAGCGAGATTGTGAATTTGCATGGAGTACCAAGAAAGATCATATACGATCGTGGATCAATGTTTACAGGATGGTTTTGGACTAGTTTCCAAGAGGCTTTGGGAACGAAACTGAATTTTAGCACAACATATCACCCCAAGACAGATGGCCAAACTGAAAGAACAAATCATATTTTAGAGGATATGTTGTGCATGTATGTAATGGATCAACAGAAATGCTAGGAAGAATTATTACCATTGTTAGAATTCACATACAACAACAACTATCAGAGTTCGATTAAGATGGCACCATTTGAGTTTCTTTATGGACGACCATGCCATACACCTCTAAGTTGGGATAGACTCGAGTATAGGGTCCTGGTGGGACCATAAATGATCCAAGAAATGGAAGAAAAAATGTGATCGATAAGACAAAGGATTAAATAAGCACAAGATCGACATATGAGTTATGATGACGCGCATCGCATTGACCGTAGTTATGAGGTTGGCAATAAGGTTTTCCTACAAGTGAAACTGCATAAGGGTTCGATAAATTTTGGAAAGGGTGCTAAAATCTCTCATAGGTTTGTGGGACCTTTCAAAGTTGTAGAAATAAAAGGACCCATGGTTTACCGACTAGCCTTGCCTGATTCTTTGAGGCATATGCACAATGTATTTCATGTATTTGTTTTGCGACATTATATTTCGGATCCGTCACATGTTATTGGCTTGAGTTCTTTGCAGGTGTCGTATGAGGGTGCTCTCATGGCAGAGCCAATCCTCATTCTAAACCATCGCACTTGACAACTACGGCGTCGAATAGTCGATTAGGTTAGGGTCTAGTGGGACAATTATAGTCCACACTCGACTACTTGGGAGGACACATATGAGACGCGCCAACAATTTCCTTATTTGTTTGATAGATTAGATATGCAGATCTGTGTCAAATACATTTATTTCTACCATTATTGATATTGTACAAACTTCGGGATGAAGTTTAAAACAAGAGGGGTTGTATGTAACATCTAGTTCTACTTAACACATTTTATACTGAATTATTCTTTGAGGACACTTGCGAGCAAGTGATCAAGTTATGATACATTATGATTATGCTCTGCTTATGAGTTATTATATGATGTCATTGTTATTATATGTTAATTTGTAGATGTATATATGTATCAACAGGTATTATTTATGAGTTTCCCTGAGTGTGCATGATACATGATAGGTTGATGATGTTGATGGCATCAACGAACTTCCTTGGACTCCAGATTGAGTCAAGGAGTGGGCTTGTATTTGGTTTGAGTAATTTATTTACACGCATGTGATTTATATGATGATTTTAGTATGGATGTTATATATATGTATTGTTGACAGTGTTCTTGTCAGTGGATGTTGGTTCTGTGATGCTTGCTAATCCGACTCACATAAGGAGTAAAGGGGTCATGCACATAAACCTGACAATTGAGGGAGAGGTGTGGAAGTATCCATGTCATAGCCTACTAGCACTCCCACCGTGACCTAAACGTATGGTTAACGATTACCTCATTCCAAGAGGTTCACGATGTCGTGAGGGAAGATTGAGACATTCGTTCACGAAGAATTCTAAGGGGTGCACAATAAGGCGAACTCCTTATTCCTTAGACAACCCTTAGCCTCTCACAAGGTCAACCAAGTGGAGTGTTGACTCCAAGTGTCAGACAAACTTCCAAAACTAGTCAAAGGCGAGGGGCACCCTTGGAGTACAAAGGTGCGTCTTGAAGGGCATGTCACATAATCAAATGTGAGTAATAAAAATCTAGAAGGCTTAGAAAATAAAAATAAAATACTTTGACTTTTTTAGAAAGAGGAGTCAATTGATTATTAAATTATAAAAAAGAAAATAACAAAGAGTCTAAGTCTAAAGAGGTTTGTTTAAGTAAACCATAGAAAAGGGAATAAAATAATTAGACTAGCAATTTAATTGAATAAAGAAATAAGAATAAACTTGGGTAAATGGACATGTGAGCATGAAAATAATAAAAAGGATTTATAAATAAAAATAAATTAAAACATGAGAGAAAAGGTGGTCCACATACAGTAGCATCTTGAGTCAATATACCACTAATCCTAACTAAAAGAAGACTCCTAATCCAACTCAAACTAAGATCTATCTAGGGTACACAAATTAAATGAAGGATTGGGGAACTAAAGGACAACTAAGAGAAAAAATAGGAGCACATTGGGGAATGTGAGGAAAAATTCTTAAATAAATAAAATAAAAAGGGAATTTAGTTGTGCAACTTGGGGAGAGTGTGACACATGTAGTAGGTGAATAATCCTTTAATTAAATTATTAAAAATTAAATAATTGTGCATGAGGACATGTGTCAATGAGGATTTTTCTATAAATAATTGGAGAGAAAGGGAGAGGGGATCTCACCTTTGTTAGTA
>JASDQU010243194.1:0-27750 GCA_032191745.1 Picea mariana
TTCTGAGGAACAACTCAATAGTTTCAGCCAGCAAGCTGAGAGCATTGTAGCATTGTAACTAGCAGCAAAGGAAGCCAAGGAGCAGGCAAGCAGATTTATCACTCCATGGTTGATGGAGCTAGAGATGCTGAAGGATTGGTTGAACAATCCAGGCCCAGCCAGAGAATTGGCAGAATTTGATCTGTCAGAGAAGAGGATGACTGAGCAGCAGGTCAGTCAGGAAGAGACTGCAGGAATGAAGTCTGCAGAAGAGTGACAACTCAAGGCCACATATGAAGATGAAGAAGATGGCGTGGGAGATCATGATGATCTGCCCAATGGCCAAAAATTTTTGCAGCTGAGGAGACTACAACAATAGAACCATCCAATGGATCAGCTGGATGAGGTGATAGAGGACATTAGAAGGCTGATGTTGAGATCAGCAGAAACTGCCAGCAAGGAGAGGCTAAGCAGAAGAGAAACAACAACAGCAACAACAGAATGGAGCAGAGGGGAAGCTCCAGATATTTGTTTGGGATCCAGGAGGATTTCCAATAGCTCAGAGGGAAAGCTCATGAGTAGGAGCTCATGATTTTGCAGCTGTGGAGTATGATGCATGAGCATCGCTCCATGTCAGCCAGCCAGCCAGCCAGCCACGTCAGCGCGCATGCATTCATATGCTAAAAGGGAGGCGTAGCCTCATTTGAATTTGAAATGAATGTAATTTAATATGCTTAGGCTGGTGAGCCATAGAAGCCATTCCTTTGTGTAGGCTGTAGATAAGATAGGCATTTAATATGTGTATGGCTGAGATCTAGATCCGATTCTGGACTAGACATCCCATTGAATGTAATTTATTAGAGTATGTAGACCTGGAGGGGAGCGCTCGATGAGCACCTCAGGTAAAAGAGATTTTTAGATCTCATTTTGAGTTAGATAGAAGAGGATGATTGTAAGAGAAGAGCCAAGGATACCTCGAGAACACCTTTGTAAAATACACGCATTTGCCATTGTTAATATAACATAGCAGTTTTTCCTGCATTGATTATGTGTTGAATGGATGTCTGTGTGTGTTCTCTATGTATGTTGTGAATGTATGTTATGTTGATGCATTCTGTAGGAGTTCGGTTGATTTCAGGTTGAAGTTCTTTGAGGTTTCATGCCATGAGGGTGTGACAGAGGACTGTGGTCTCTGAATACCAGTGCATAGAGGATGCACTTCTAAACTCTGAGGAGTCAGACAAAGACGTGCTGAGGCACAGGACTGAAGTCAACAACTCAGGAAGAAGACCTGTGAGGTTTCTGAACACCTCAGGAGGCAAGGCTGTGTAGCTTAAACACAGTTGCAGACAGAATCGTGGAGGATTCTGTGAGAGCTCTGCCAAGTGGGCATTCACCGTGTGTACAAGAGAGTACAGAGGAGGGAACTCTGCTGAGAGTTCAGAAGAGAAAGAGTCACTGGGGATTCTGAGAGCTAGGCCAGGAGGGCATTGAGCAGGTGCATAGGTGCACAAGAAGACAGAAATGTTGAACGTTCTATGGGGAAGATACTCCACCAGGAGGGCATCGAGCAAGTGTGCAGATAGGCACATAAGTGAGGAGAGAACTCTTTGAGTTCTACCAATTGAAGGAAGAGTCCAAGGAAGGATCTTCACGGGTTTACTGTACGTCCATAAGGACTCAGCGAGAGGGTCGCTTGAGCAGAAGGATAGCCAGGAAGGGAATCCATTTCATTCTCCATCTGAGGGAGAAGAAGGATAAAATCCCCCAAGGGGTCTGAGTGTTCGTGAAATCTCATAAGGGATAGCACCAATGTGTACGTGAGGAGACTCTATGAGGAGTGCAAAAGTTGGGAGAACCCTTTGAGGATTCAAAGGAAGAAGCTCAAGAAGGATAGCGTTCTCATACGCGCAGCGAGACTCAAGTCGAGGGGTTCGCAGAGGAGAAAGAGCGCAAAGGTAGAAGCCTTTGGGAACGTGAAATTCTTCCAAGTATGGGAAGAAAGCGCAACAACTCAGGAGGAGCGGCGACAACTGTTAGATTGGCCTGACGAAGAGATCTAGACCATTGAGGAGTTCACGTCCAGAAGGAGCTTAGGAGGATCTTACAGGAGGAAGAGACCGACAGATGTCGGACCTCACGAAGGAATCCCGACAGCCGTTGGATCGGGAGAAGATGTGCAGAGATCAAGTGCCATCGGTGTTTTGCGCATCAAGAAATCGACATTCCCGGGGACACGAGATCGGGAAAATCTAGGTTGAAAAACCCCGACATAATCAGAGTCGTCCATTTGAGGGACAGGTGTCGGGAATAAGACGAGATTCAGAGATCAGGAAATCAGAGTTCCGAGAGAAAGAGTATCGAGACATCGGAAGTCTCGAAACCCCGAGGGTAAATCAGGACCGTCCATTCTTGGGGACGTGTGGCAGGAGATAAGCGCCATTGGGGAAAGGGCCAACAGGAGGTCACCATCGGCAAATCGAAAATCAGAGTTTCGCGAGTCCTGGGGACAAGGCACTTAGGACCCTTGAAGTCGCAAAATCGCGAGGAGAAATCGGGACCATCCATCTGAGGAGGACAGGTGGCAGAGATCGGGATGATCTCGCAAACTTGGAAGTTCGCAGGGTAGAGGCCCAAAAGTTGGGCATCCCAAGTCATGAGAACGTGAAGCATGAAAAGGAGGGTAACTGTTGGATCCAGATCATAGGAGGACCGTTGGATCTGTGCGTGGGATCGTGTGTCGGGACCTCTCGAGAAAAAGGCTTGAGAGTTTGGGCACAGGGATTGCGAGGTTGCGAGAAGCGATATCCCGACAGCTGGAGGAGTCGTCTGGGCCACAACGGGAGATAGTGGAAGACAGGCGTCAAAGGACCAGGTGGCGGAGCTATGAGGAGAGATCACAGTCATAGATCTTAGACAGGACGCATGTCAAGGACCCAGGAAGAATCGGGAATCAGCATATCGCAAGTTTCGGGGACATGCGCATTGTGTCATCGCAAACGCCGAAATCCCGATAGGAGGTTTGATCATGGTCATGGGCGGTGGTCATATGGAGAGAGTCTAGCCAGGAGGGCTAAAGGCAAAGGAGAAACCATCAGGAAATTAGAACTAGAAACCCTGTTAGAGGGATAAGGCTACGATCGTATGGGGAGAGGTCACATGGACCCTTGCATAGCTGGAAGGGGCTAGTGCTCATAGGAAAGGCATTCATTGCAAATCAGGGATTGGAGAGGCAAGAAGTTCTCGACAGCGAGAACCGTGAAACCCCGAACCCCGATACAGAGTCGGGGGTAACCACGGTCAAGTGCTGAAGGCCGTGGAAGGTAAATAACGACCTGTGGACTCGATCGGGGAATTGAGAAGAGATTCCCGAGGGAATCTAAAGAGCCAATTTCAGCTCGAAGGAGGGATTCATATCGATCCTGTGAGCAGGAGGTTGGGTGGAGAGACCCGGCGGTGTGATACTAGAGACCTTTCTGTGCATCATTTTCCATTGTGAGATCGCAATCGTTGATTGATTAAGACTGCATTTCGTTTTTGTTTGCCTGGCGATTTTTCCACTTCTTAGGAATGCATTTCGTTTGATTTGGGGGTGAATTTTTCCCAGCAAATTTATATATCTGGCATATTTTTCTCCTCCATGAATAGTCTGCGACTTACTAGTTAATGGGGGTTTATTGGTGGCAAGACAATGATTTATACAATTATCATTGGTGTTATTTCCGTTTTAGTTCATAGAACGTACCTTTCATTTTGACAGCTATTTCCTTCTTGCATTAAAAGACTGCAATTTTTCCATGGTTAAGACTACAATCATGGTTGTTAAGACTGTGATCTTGCTTGTTACCTGAAGATATTACCCCTTTAGGAATACGTTGCATTTCATTAATTTTATGGTGCCTGGGTTAATTGATGTGTGTCTGATTGGAGGTAATTCGTACGTTTCTTTTCCTTTTATAATTGTGTTCCTTTCAAATGTATTCTAGCCATTTCTTGGGCTTCCACGGTGAAATAGTTTATGACAACGATTTGTATAGAGTTGTATAGGATGTACAACGCTTCCATTATGTTAACAAAATAATAGTATTTAATTTTTATATCCATATATTAGAAAAGCACGTGTCACAGCCACGTTTCTGGTATCACTATAATTATATAAATTTTCTGACAACAATTTTGGTGTGAATGCGTTTTTTTTATTTCTTTGGAATTTATATTTGCGTTGAAATTGATGACAATGAATTAATAATTAATTTATGTGTTATTTATGATAACAATGTAATAGCATCTTTATTATACCCTACGGATTACAATAATGATAGTGAGTTACTCCTTGACAGTCCGGATATTTTAATGTGTGCCAGAGATGTATTGGATTTAGAAAACCTTGGAGAATGTCGTGGGCTGGTTAAAATGGAATCTTAGAAATTGTGATGCAGATGCACTAATTTATCTACATGGTTAACTTTGTACACTTTCAAAATTCAGTTTATTTTCGGCATTGGATAACGTTATATCTTTGATTTTTGGCCTGCGATGTTTAATTTTAGGAATAACTATTTTAATGGTAATTATTATAATTGACAACATTAGGGTGACAGTTATTATAATTATATTGGCAACAATCTGTTATAGGTATTTTGTATGATAATAAGGTAGCAATATTTTAGTTTATAATGAACAATTTTTTATGAGCGAGTATTTTCGATGAGAAAATCTTATTGATCTTAGACAGCTACATCCTTCCTTTTAGATAACATTATGGATTTTTTTATAGACCGCAAGAGAAATTATACCCCACCAACTATTCTTAGACAGGTATTACGGTTATACTGTGTGATCAAGGTTATACCTAGTTGATAAACAACTTTGCGGTTATGTCAACTATCTTGATCTAAGGCTTGTATTTTTGGGCAAGGTAATGATCGGATTGGGGGAGTTAACTTAGGCTTCAAGAAACTTCATGTTAGTAATGATGAGGGTAGTGAGACCTTTATGTAATTAAAATCTTATTTAACTAATAAAGAGTTATTGTAGAATGGATTATCGAGGGAAAATTTCTTCTATGGCCAACAATGTCCTTTAATTAATGAATGGATGGATTTTGTTGCACAAGGAAATCATTGTGTTGTACAAATGTCATAGTCGCCTTGTCAACTTGTCAATTTGGGTGCTAGGGTTAGTCGTCGGGTGTTTAGATAGTCCCTGAGCCCCTAGCACATTGAATTTAGTTGGTTTTGAGGGTACAATTATGTTTTTGTGCCACAACGGTTATCACGCCTATCGCATGGCGACAACATGATTCCTGATGAAAGGATCATCGCATGCCCTAAGGGATAGAGGCAAAGGATAGCTTGGCCGAGGTCAGTTCCTTCTGTGTGGATGTTGTTGATCAATGCAAGTTGTTATTAGCGCTTAAGTTGTAATGCCTTCAGGCATTTGGTTCGCACGCCTTGAGGTTCTATTCATTGGTCATCAAGGTCATTGTGTCGGGAGGGGGATGTTGTCCCTTAGCTTGTAGGTGTGGTCTGGTTTGTGTCGGGCGAGTAGTCCTTCCTCCTTGTTGTTTTATGCATGTTTTGCCCAGTTTCTCTTGTGCCAGTGCATGGGGTCATAGTCTTCTTCTACTTGTTTAGTAGGAGAGTGCTCGTTGTCAGATGTGTTGTTTAGTTGTAATCGTTGTCGTCGTCCCATTTAAAAAAAAAAAATTGCACTTTGTCCTTCTCTTTTAGTCGTAACGATGGGGTCGTTACATATGGTATCAGAGAAGGTTCAACGCTATGACTGTGGATTTCTAGGATTTCCACTACAGTAAACCCATGAGTATTAACCCTTGTGTTAATTAAAAACCTTAACGTGTCCATGTGGTGATCGCATTAGAGGATGCTTCAGAGGTTTGCAACATGGTATTGTGGAAGGAGGTGCGACGCCTCCAGAAGTTCCCTCACCCTTGGAGTCGAACCCCCAAGGGGAAGGGAAAGTCCTTGGGATGGATTATCTTGTTGTAAGGGATGATGATGGTCTGACAAGGCCCTTCTAGGTAATGTCAAAGGGCCTCGATTCACCATCGGTACTGAGATGAGGCTAGGGCACCTGTACCCCTGAGGGTCCACAATGTGCCCTAGCTAGTATCATTAGCATCCTCTGAGAACTCGAGAGAGTTGAGTTCTCGAGTCCACGAGTGTCGCGGATGGTGGTGTTGTCGAGGCACGATTGTAGAGAAGGGAGTTGTGCTTCACGGTTCATGATTATGACCTCTAGCATGAAGGTATACATGGTGGTCTTTTAACTAAAGGGGAGCGCTCTTCTATGGTGGAAGACACTCCTGCAACTTTTGAACATGGTCGTTGATGATGTTTCATGGGAATTGTTTGAGGAATGGTTCCAGGAGAGGTATCTTTCTAAGGAATTCATTGAGCTTCAACTCAATGATTTTGACACCTTGCGACAAGGCATACGCACGATGCTCAAGTACAAGGCCTGTTTTGGAGCTACTTCGATATGCTCCACACCAAATTACCTAGAAACTTAAGGTCAAGAAGTTTGAGGTTGGCATTATTGTATAATTTAGCTTCTACTTCGGGTACCAGGATTACGGGACCGAAGAAAGTGTGTTGGATTGTGGGGAGCCACATTACCAACATTACTCCCCAAAGGAAGGGGTCAGAGAACCTGGATCAGTTGGACCCACTACCATGGGAGTTTTGGGCAAGGCCCATTGGATTCATGTAGCAGTGAATAACCGCCAGACAGAGCACTAGTCAACTGTGCTTGAGACGAGGTACTGTCGCTGACCAACCCTTAGTATTTGATAGATCCTAGGTGCTACCAAGAGTTTCATATCTGGTGCAGTGCTAAAAAGGATTAAGGTAAGGGCAGTCGAACAGTATGAGTTTATCTTTGTAGAGATGGCTTTGAGAGCCAATCAGAAGGTTGGAGGAAGGGTTACATGATGTACCCTTAACCTCAGAGAGTTAGTCACTAGGACTGACCTGTATGTCACGATCTTAGGATCTTCTGATGTCGTAATTGGTATGGATTGGTTGGAATCACATGAGGTGATACTCAACTATAATACGAAACGATTGAGATTGGTCGATGATGAGGGAAAGAGATCCGTTATGGTAGGACAGAACTAGGGATTTTCCATTAGTTTCATCTCTTCCTTGCAGCTACGGAAGAGCATGCGCAAGGGATGTAAGATTTATGTGATCCTTGCGTTAAATGATAAGGGAGTAGTGGAAGGCATAGAACACCTTCCGGTGGTGAGAGAGTTTTCATATGTCTTTCCATAGGAGTTACCTGGGATGCCATCAGATAGGGAATTGGAGTTTACCATAGACCTAAAACGGGGGACTAAACCAATAGCTAGAATGCCTTATCGTATGTTGACCACGGAGTTACAGGAGTTGAGAATGCAACTGAAGGAGTTGTTGGACCTGGGACTTATACGTCCAAGTGTGTCAATGTGGGGTGCACCTGTTATTTTCATACAAAGGAAGGATGGGTCATGGAGGATATGCATTGACTACCATCAATTGAACAAGGAAACGATTAAGAATCAATATCCATTGTCGAGGATTGATGATTTGTTCGATCAGATGAAGTGTGTGACGATGTTCTCAAAGATCAATTTGTGATCAGGGTATCACCAGTTATGGATCAAGGAGGATGATGTCCCTAAGACCTCATTTAAGATGAGGTTTGGTCATTAAGATTTCACTATTTTACCGTCTGGAATGACAAATGCCCCAGGGGTATTTATGAGTTTGATGAATGGAGTGTTCCGCGAGTACTTGGACAAGACTTTCGTCCAAGTATTCATAGAAAATATTTTGATTTACTCTCGGACGACGGAGGATCATGATGAGAACTTGCGCTTGGTACTATAGTGTCTGTGTGAGCAAACATTGTATGGGAAGTTGTCCAAATGCTTGTTTTATCAATCAAAGATTCACTACTTAGGGAATGTCATCTCCGATGAAGGTATCTCCATGGATCCAAAAAAGGTCGAGGCTATTATGGAATGGCCTGTGTCGATGAATGTCCTGGAAGTGCGTAGCTTCATGGGTTTAGTAGGATACTATTGACGGTGCATCGAGGGATTTTTGAAGATAGCAAATCTGATTAGGGAATTAGAGAAGAAGAACAAGAAGTTGTTTGGGACCGAGAAATACGCAGAAGCATTTCGGAGGCTCAAAGAGCTGTTTGCAACAACACCGATACTAAATGTCCCTTTCATGGACATGGAATTCTTAGTGTGCACTGACGCATCCAAGGAAGGCTTAGGCGGAGTCTTGATGAAAGACGGTCGAGTGATCACTTACATATCGAGGAAACTGAGAAGGCATGAGGAGAACTATGCGACGTACGATTTGGAGTTGTTAGAAATTGTCTATGCCTTGAAGTTTTGGAGACACTACCTTGTTGGACAAAAATTTAAACTAAAAATGGACCACTGTGGACTACAACACATCTTTACGCAAAGCGACCTGAATGTGCGACAACAACATTGGTTAGAATTTCTTAGTGAGTACGACTTCAAGATTTATTACATAAAAGGAACAGTGAACTGAGTGGCAAATGCATTGAGTCAGAGACCACACATATTTTTGGTGTTTCCACTTTAGACGAATATATGTGAAAAGATTCTAACTTTACAGTGCGAATATTACTGGTACAAAGAGGTCAAGGATTTTATCGGACAAAACACAATGATGATACCAAGATTTGAAGGATTTATGTTTGATGACGATGGATTATTGAGGTTTAAAAATTGGATTTATGTACCACCGAATGATGATTCAAGGAGCTTGATCCTAAACGAGGCTCACAGAGTAGTGTACATGGCCCACCCAGGAGTTACAAAGATGAGGGCGGACCTTAAACCCTTATTCATATGGAAGGGAATGAAGGAAGACATAGTCAGTTGTGTGGCCAAATGTCTAGAATGTCAGCTCGTAAAGGATGAACATAGACATCTAGCAGGATTACTACAACCACATGCCATTCTGGAATCAAAATGGGAGGTCATTTCGATGGATTTCATTGTTGGATTGACACTGATGGAAAGGATACACGACTCGATTTTGTGGTAGTTGACACTCTAAGGAAGGGTGCTCATTTTTGTGCACACAACGTGTCAGGCACCTAACATAGCTAGAGTTTTCGTCAGTGATATCATGAGGCTGCATGGCGTGCCTAAGAGGATTATATCTGATCGAGGATTGGTGTTTACTGGATGATTTTGGACTAGTTTCTGAGAGGCCTTGGGAACCCAACTTAACTTTAGTATTGCGTATCACCCATATACTGAGGAGCAGACCGAACGAATGAACCATACCTTGGAGGAAATGTTGCGCATGTACATGATGGACCAACAAAAGGAATGGGAATAATTCTTGCCACTGGTTAATTCTCTTATAACAACAGTTACCAAAGCACCATTAAGATGGCGCCTTTCGAGTTTCTTTATGGGTGACCGTGTCAGATGCCTTGAGTTGGGATCGACTTGAGGATAGGGTCCGGGTGGGACCGGAAGTGATCCAAGAAATGGAAGATTAAATGCAAACTATAAGACAAAGGATAAATGAAGCGTAGGATCGACAAAAGAGTTATGTCGATGCGCATCATATCAACCGTAGTTACGATGTGGCAACCGAGTTTTTTTGTGGCTGAAACTGCATAAGAGTTCGATCTAGTTTGGGAAAGGGGCTAAACTATCTCCTAGGTTCGTGGGATCCTACGATATTGTGGAGAAGAGAGACCCGTGGCCTAATGACTAGCCTTGCCTGATTCTTGAGGCGTATGCACGATGTCTTTCACATCTCTGTTTGAGACATTATGATTTTTAATCCTACACATGTTTTGACTTGAGCACCTTGCAAGTATCGGATGAGGGTGCACTCGCGACTGAGTTGATCCGCATCCTAGATCATCACATTCAACAACTAAAATGTTGAATAGTATATGAGGTCAAGGTCCACAGGGACCACTATAGTCTACACTCGGTGACCTCGGAGGACGCATATGATATGCGTCAATAGTTTCCATTTTTGTTCGATAGATAGACTTATGATACTGTGATACATGTTATTTTTGCACATTTTACTGTGAAACTTCAGGACTAAGTTTAGACCAAGAGGGGGTGTATGTAACATACTGCTCTTACACGCAATGAACAAACTTATTATTGGAGGACACCTGCTTGCAAGTGATCCATATTATATTACTATTGGACATCTGGTCATGATTATGAGGCATTATGGATATGATGACATGTTATTTTGATGTATTATTATAGATAGGTGCTACTAAATTAATTCTCCTGAGTGTGCAATATTTTGGACCTTGAGGATGTAGAGGCATCGATGAAACCCTTGGACTCTGGATCAAGTCAGGTAGTGGACTATTAGGGTTTGATTGTTGTATATATGACATTTGTGCATCTGATTAGATGTTATGATTATGGATATTATTTCTGACATGATTCATTGACGATGCAGGCTGAGGATAGCTTGCCAACAAGACTCACATGTGGAGTAGAGGGGTCACGCACGACTACCAGAGATGTTGAGGGACAGGTGTGGGAAACAACCTTGCCATAGCCTACTAGCACTCCTGTCATGGATCTAACTGTAGGTTAATGACTACCTAGTTTGAGAAGACCCACAATGTCATGAGGGAATACTGCCAAAGTCTCTCACGATGATTCTAAGGAGTGTGCAATAAGGCAGGGGCCTTATTCCTTAGAGGCCCTTAGTCTCCCACAAGATCACCTGGTGGACTATTGACTCTAGGGGTTTTTTATTTCTACCAAGCCAGTCAAGAGGTGAGTGGCAACCTTGGAGAACGTAGTGCATCCTAAAGGGCACATCACGCAAGGGAAACATAATGAGGTGAGTGGCACCCTTGGAGCACCTAGTGAGTCTTGAAAGGAACGTCGTGTTTTTAATTAATAAATGAATAAACCTATATGGACTTAGAATTAATAACGTGATAAGAAAGTTTTAAAAACAATTTCCCTAATAAAATATCGCCCAACCTTGAAAATTCAAATCTAGGTCTAGGTGAAACTTGTGGTAAAAGAAAATTAATTATATAAAAATAAAAATAAAAATAAATAAATAATATTAATAATCGTCATTAAACTTGTGACAAAGGGGGGTAAGAAACTTGATTAAATTATTAAAATCAAATTATGGAGGGATTTAAAATTTTGAAAAGGAATTGATTGTTTGTCACTTATGCTAATTAAAATTTTATGTATTAAAATGAAAAAAGGGAAAAAGGTAATTTTCTACACTTGCCAATTTGAGTTTTAAATGAAAAGGGAAATTTAAAATAATTAGGAAACTAGGAAAAATCAGGAAACATAAAGAGAAAGGGAAACATAAGGAAAAAGCAGAAAGACCAACTTAGTAAGGTATCTTGCATTTAAGAACATTCTAAATTGAACTCAACTAGTGAATTAGTAAGGGGGTAAGTCATTAAAATGGGTAAGGGAATATGGGGACACCTAGGAGTGATTCTAGGAATGCTTTTAGGTGGGTGAGGGAAACGTAATTAATTAATTAATTAATGAAATAAATTTATGGTGCAACGAAGGGGATGGGTGACACATGTATGGGGAGGATTTTTATGAATTAAATTATTGAACACTAAATTAAATGGGATTTTGGGAAAGTAAATGACTTAGAAACTCTATATAAAGGAGGGAGGAGAAGGAACATGGATCTCTTCTGTGATGTGTAGCGTTAGGCTGCAGAAATTTAGACTTGACTTACTTAGCTTGTGGGAGTTGGGATACCCAGCTCGATGAGTGGTAGCTCAGCCTTGCGAGGAGAGTTGGGAGATAGTTGTTCTCTGGTTTAGTGTTTCTGGCCCCTTTGCAGCTCAGGGGGCTAAAGGGGAAGAAGAGTACCCCTAGCATTGGTTGGGAGGTACCAGTGAAGTCTCATCGATCGACAAGCAGGAGTTGCATGGAGTGTGTAGGACAATGACTTAGAATAGGCGACTTGGGCTACAATACGATTCGTTTATTTCTGCATGGTAGATTATTATTATACTTTATGATTTTATTTCTGTACTTTTACTTGGGTAAATAAAATGTTGATTTAGCATTTCAATCGAGAACTCAATTTTCCCCTTAAGCCTTAAGCTCATTGTTTGACTTGATTTCCTTGGTTTCGATCCCTGAATGTTGTGACTGCCCGATTGGTTTTATCGATTTGTTTTGATGGGTTATTATTTACTTCGTCCTTATCCCTAGTTTGTCAGTCCCCGCCTGAGTAGTCAACTAGGAGATGAATTGACGGTCGTCATTTCGGTGCACATCGACCTATAGATTCTAATGCCCTATTTTTCTGTGTGTGGATGATGAGCGAAGGATGTGTTGGCCCTGCTGTCTACCCCTGTTGGTTGTCCCTAGTTGAGTGATTGTCTTGCGCCTTGTTGCATTGATTACCTCTGTAGTGGTTTTTCTTCCCACAACGAACCTCTTATCACCCTCTGTGTTGATCCCTACATTTAATACCCTTCCTCGCAATTATTTAATGCTGAGTTTATAATGCTTCTCCTGGCGATTTATTGTTCATTTTTCCTTACTTCTGGTCTACCGTTACTCTATGATTTTACTGTGTGTTTCCTGTGATTCAATCACATTTACTCTCTACATTTTTTCTTGTGTTAAACCTCTGCTCTTCTTTAGTATTGACGATAGTCACTCATGCAATTTAACCCACTGCTATTAACTTTACCCACAAATTTACTACCCAATACGATTTTAATGTTTAGAGAAGATTTATTCATTTAGAAACAGATGTTGGTATTCAGTTATGATTGAATTATTGCTCTGCAATTTCTGAAGGCATTTCCATTTCCGGATCTCTTTGATCTGCTTTTTTATTATTGATGCATGTCCATTGCTGGTTTTATTACACTGCATTTTTCCACCACTAGTTAAGACTGCAATTTTCCATTGCTAGACTACAATCGTTGCTTGACTAAGACTGCATTTCATTTTTGTTTTCCTGGTGATTTTTCCACTTCTCAGGACTACATTTTATTTGATTTGGGAGTGAATTTTGTCCGGTGAATTTATATATCTGGCATATTTTTCTCCTCCATGAATTGACTGCACCTTACTAGTTAATGGGGTCGTATTGGTGGAAAGACATCGATTTATAAATTTATCATTGGTGTTATTTAAGTTTTAGTTCACAGAGTGTACCTTTCATTTTGATATCTATTTCCTTCTTTCATTAAAAGACTGTAATTTTTCCATGGTTAAGATTGTAATCGTGGCTGTTAAGACTGTGATCTTGCTTGTTACCTAAAGATGTTACCCTTTTAAGAATGCATTGCATTTAATCATCACCTGTGTTGATTGCATTTCATTAATTTTATGGTGTGTGGGTTAATTGATGTGTGTCTAATTGGAGGTAATTCATGTGTTTCTTTTCCTTTTATAATTGCGTTCCTTTCAAATGTATTCCAGCCATTTCTTGGGCTTCCATGGTGAAATTTGTTATGACAGTGAGTTGTATAGAGTTGTATAGGATGTGCAGTGCTTCCACTATGTTAACACAACAATAATATTTAATTTTGATAGCCATATATTAGAAAAGCATGTGTCACAACCATGTTTATGGTATCATTGTAATTATATAAATTTTCTGACAACGATTTTTGTGTGACTGCATTTTTTTTCTTTCTCTGGAATTTATATCTCCATAGAAATTACTGACATCGAATTAATAATTAATTTCCATGTTATTTATGATAGCGGTGTAATAGAAGATTTATTATACCCTGCAGATTACAATAATGATAGTGAGTTACTCCTTGACAATCTGGATGTTTTAATGTGTGCCAAAGATCTATTGGATTTAGAAAACCTTGGATAATGTCGTGGGTTGGTTAAAATGGAATCTTAGAAATTGTGATGCAGATGCACTAATTTATCCACATGGTTAGCTTTGTACACTTTCAAAATTGAGTTTATTTTTGGCGTTGTATAACGTTCTATCTTTGAGTTTTGTCCTATGATGTTTAATTTTAGGAATAACTATTTTAATGGTAATTATTATAATTGATAACATTAGGGTGACAATTATTATAATTATATTGGCAACAATCCATTATAGGTATTTTGTATGATAATAAGGTAGCACTATTTTAGTTTATAATGGACAACTTTTTATGAGCGAGTATTCTCGATGAGAAAATATTATTGATCTTAGATAGCTACATCCTTCCTTTTAGATAACATTGTGGATTTTTTTATAGACCGGAAGAGAAATGCTACCCCATCAACTATTCTTATACAGATATTATGGTTAGACTGCGGGGTCAAGGTTATACCCAGTTGATAAACAACTTTGCAGTTATGTCAACTATCTTGATCTAAGGCTTGTATGTTTGGGCAGGGTAATGATCAGGTTGGGGGAGTTAACTTAGGCTTCAAGGAACTTCATGTTAGTAATGGCGAGGGTAGTGAGACCTTTATGTAATTAAAATATTATTGAACTAATAAAGACTTATTATAGAATGGATTCTTGAGGGATAATTTCTTCGATGGGCAACAATGTCCTTTAATTAATGAATGGATCGATTTTGCTGCACAAGGAAATAATTGCATTGTACGAATGTCATAGTTGTCTTGTCGACTTATTGATTTGGGTGCTTGGGTTAGTCGTCAGGTGTTTAGATAGTCCCTGAGCCCCTATCTTGTTGAATTTAGTTGGTGTTGAGGGTCCAGTTATGTTGTTGTGCCACAGTGGTTGTCTTGCCTATCACCCGATGATGACATGATTCCTAATGAGGGGATCATCATGCGTCCTAAGGGATAGAGGCAAAAAATATCTTGGATGAGGTTGATTCTTTCTGTGTTGGTGTTGTTGATCGATGTAAGTTGTTGTTAGTGCTTAGGCTGTAATTCCTTTAGGCGTCTGGTTCTCACGCCTTGAGGTTCTAGTCATTGGTTGTCAAGGTCATTGTGTCGGGAAGGGGTTGTTGTCCCTTAGCTTGTAGGCTTGGTCTCATCTGCATCAGGTAGGTAGTCGTTCATCCTTGTTGTTTTATGCATGTTTCTCCCAGTGTCTCTTGTGCCAGTGCATGGAGTTGTAGTCATCTGCTTCCTGTTCAACAGGCAAGTGCTCATCGTCAGATGTGTTGTTCAGCTGTAATCGTTGTTTTCATCCCATTTAAAAAACAAAAATTCACTTTCTGCTCCTCTTTTAGTCGTAACGATGGGGTCGTTACACCCTCCTCCCACTGTTTTGCTGAAACCTCATATATATAAGCCTAGTTTAATTTTTAAGAACACATCAAACCTTTAATACCATTTAATATATTGAATTACTTGTAGCACATTTTTAAACCCCCAATAGGAACCTACATGATATGATATTGATTTACCAATGAATCCCCTATGATAAATTCCAACTAATAGATGACACAAAAATATAGAGAGAAAATGTAAAAATAGTCTAGTGACATTAAAGTACCAATTATTAGAGTTCATTTGTGTCCCTACCATATCATCCAAGGCCGACAAGTTTATTAGTTTTGGATGTGGTGTTTGGATCCTCTATTTTTTCAAACTGAGGATGTTAATGAATAGAGTTGTGATACCTCAAAGTTTCAAAATTTAAACTTTTTTTTATTTGTTTATGAGCACTTATGGATCCTTGTGATCTAAGTCAAAACTTTATTGTTTTATTTATTCTTTTATTAACAAAAGAGGAAGAACATATTAAGTGGGACTTTTAGAAGAGAGAATCCCTTGATCCAAAAGAGAACTACCAAGTGACAACAGAAGGGGGGGGCAAGTACTAAAGATTTGTTGAGTTAACTCAAATAAAGTGAGGAAAATCTCACAATTTTAGGGAATCTAAAGGAACATGTGTAAAAATCAAATTGATAGGTGGTCAATGAAAAGGAATCTTGTAATGTTTCAAATGCCTAAGAAAATATTATAAAAGAAAAGAAAACAAAAGAATGGGACACCATTATGGAGCAGATGTGAAATCTGAGAAAACATTGCATGACACATAAATCCTCAAGTAAATCTTGTAGCCCTACAAACTACTACAAGTCACTTGGTAGGTTCTTTGATTTGGATTTATCTCAGGGGTGAAAAAGTGGGCATATATGACAGATCTGATCTATGGTTGGGAGGAACAACGCACTTGACATGTGTTTTCCCTAAAATAAATATTAGTTACAAGATTTTCTTGAATTCTATTATGGTTAGTTAAATTATTGATCAATTTGTGATTATGGATAATCTATTGTTTATTTCAAATATAACTAGAGTTTAGAGGTTCTTTGTTGTTTAATTCTGTTATGAGATTGTCATAATAAGTATTAGGAAGCAAATAATATATAGATACCTAGATTAAAATGTAAGAAGCATGATTTCATAATTATCTGAGTATTAGTACTGAGAAATACTTTTTATATGTTGAAAACAATAACACCATGACTCTAGAAGAAATCCAGAATATACAGATCATCGAATAACACAATAGGAGAGTAAAATTTGAATACATAACCGCAGGTTTTGTAAGGAAATCAAACTTCTAGGTTCTGTAGTAATTTCGAAAAAAAAAACTACGAGCAGGAAACTAAGAGAACACAAGCATGACAAGTAAGGATCAGAACCATTCATGATAACAAATTGAAGAACCAAGGAATTTCGTTAGGAAATTACGGATATAGTCATAACTGAGTCGACTCTATTAACGCAACAAGGGTGAAAACCCTTTTTTAAATAAATAATATTATACACTTGTCAACAACGAGTCATAGTTTAACATTCAAGAAAGTAACAAAACCTTTTTACCTAGTGAAATTCCGTAGGAAAATTGTAAGTGAAATACAGAAAAAGGAAACATAATACATTTCTTCTTTGTTTAACATACCAAGAATGTGGTCGACAAAAATATACAATAAGGAACCATCCAGATACATCGAACAAACTTAGACATGGTTATCAAATACCTTTTCCATATCTAGGGCTTGGTATAGAAACTGAAATACCTTTGGAAGGATGAACACCCTGGCATAGAAGCCATAGCCAAAACTTGTCAATATTGGATACAAATGGGGTAATTTAGTATGGAACCCGGGTAAGTTAATTAAAAAAAATACCAAGGATAGATTTTAATTAACTTAATAAACCTTCAACCGAGGATAGCCAATAAATACCATTGACAAAATAAAATAATGGGAACTCTGTAACAATAAAAATGATATCAGTAAATAAGAAAAGGGAATAGAAACCTCTAACTGGGTTATGCCCAGGCTCCCAAATGTTGAGTAAATCCAACATGAAAACCCAAATGAAGAGAGATTGTCTGTAGAGTTTGCCACATGTAATGACACTTAATCCCAAAGAAAACAGTGGAGGAATATCGAAGAAAAATATATGAAACCCTAGAGTCTTTCTACCTAAAACCAGAAGGAACTGTCATCTTCCACTAGAATATCACCAAAATAGTGAATCAAATGACTGGAAACTATGTGGGGGTGGTCGAGACATTACCTCCCTAGATCTAGTTCCAAGAAGGTTACACTTGGCACACAGGAGGGTTTCCATGAGAGGATACATACATGTGTTTTAAATAAGAGACAAGATACGATATGCCTACTATTAACAACCTCCAACCACTCAATTATCATATGTCAAAACATCATTTACGTTGACCATGTCGAACATAATTACAATGTGACTGTCATACAATTGCTTGTTTATCCATTCAACCTACGTTATGATTGAGGGATCAGGGTAAACCCTTTCATTAACTTACCTACATTATGATTCAGGGGTCATGGTAAACCCTTTTTTAACTTACATAGAAACCTTAGAAAATGTAATCCTCCCATTGACTACGATGTACCTTAGAAATTATGTGGCTAGTCCGCCAACTTAGGCTAGGTAAATAAGGTTGCGACAAGAGTCCCATAATAGCGCTTTTTCATGGAATAATGGTATCAGAGCTTAGGAACCACACTTAGCCTTATGAGATAAAACACATAGACTAATTTTTATTGTTATATCTTCTTCTTACAACTAGGCAGAAAATTTTGATTGCAGGAAAGATGATAGAAGTACCTATTCTACCAGAATAAGGGTCACATCAAAATGAACTAGAAATTCATGAACAAGGAAATATTGGTGAGGGGAATATTGTTGGAGAAATTTTTATTTTTGACACACTGGCTTAGTGGGGGTTAACTGACTAGTTCTATTTTAGAATTTCTATTTATACCATCACTATTATGCATGCATGCATTCCTAAGGAAAGATAACTTCTTGATTGATTTTCTTAATTATGGAATTTTATTTTCTATATATGATTGTATTCCACTCACTCATTGTATCAACCATTCATTCATTGATCAACTCATTGGAGTAGTGTGAATATATTTTCTCATTCCTCTATTTTGAATGTCTCTTCCTTTCTTGATAATACTTATTTGTACTTTCTTTAGCAATATCTCCTATACAAGTTTTGATGAAACATTGACATTGTATTAGAGATACACTGATTAGAGCGAGACAAACAATCTAGACAATAGGAAAAACAATGTTTTGATGAGTGAAATCTATGTAAAAGACAAGGTCGAACCCAACACACTAGCAGAGTGCGATCGATCTCTCTTGACTTATAAATTTTTCAAATATGGGTTGGTCACCCCCTCTACACTAGAAAAGAGTGACCACAAGGACCTGGTCTCTTTGTGTCTCAAGTGAAGGTGTAACCACCTCTTTAAAGCTTAGTGCGACCACCATCTAGTAGGGTCACTCCTTATACATTGAAAAAGGGAAACCATTATGACTAGGTTATAACATATGGATCTTACGCACACATGATTTGACTTATTCTTTTAGGACACTTGCATGCAAGTGATCCAGTTCATTATATGATTATCTGGTTCTCTTATGGATTCCAATGATGATGCTTATGGATTATGATGTTATGTTATTTGATTATCTATGTATAGACAGGTGTTATTGACTGGTTCTCCTGAGTGTGAAGGGCATTGATAGATTGGGTATATCGATGGCATCAGTGAACCTCCTTGGACTCCGGATCGAGTCAAGGAGTCGACTGTATATGGTTTGGGTATTTATGTTTTTGCAGATGTGACATATGAGCAGGTATATTATGATTTTGTTTATGTATCATTGACATGTTTCGTTGATGGATGTCAGTTGACGATTGCTTGCTAATCAGACTAACATTAGGAGTAAAGGGCACATGCACAACAAGAAGAGATATTGAGGGAGAGGTGTGGCAACAACCTTGCCACAGCCTACTAGCACTCCCGTTGTGGCTCAAATTGTAGGTTAATGATTACCTAGTTCAAAGCATCCACAATGTCGTGAGAGAATACTGAGACAATCACTCACCAAGATTCTAAGGGGTGCGCAATAAGGCAGGGTCCTTATTCCTTAGAGGCCCTTAGTCTCCCACAAGAACATTTGATGGAGTATTGACTCCAAGGGTTTGACAACTACCAAAATCAGTGAAAGGTGAATGGCATCCTTGGAGCACGTAGTACGTCTTGAAGGACATGTCGCATAATTAAAACATGAACAAAGGAGAGTGGCACCATTGGATCACGTAGTGCATCTTGAAGGGCACGTCGCATAATTAAAACATGACCTAATGTGAGTGTCACCCCTTGAGCACGTAGTGCGTCTTGAAGGGAATCTCGTGATTTAAACACAAGCGAGTCAATAAACCTAGGTGGCTAGAAAACAACATTTTATTTTGACATGGTTAGCCTTAAAATAAATTTCGAATGAGTAAATTTTATTAATTATAAATTTCCCTAAAAATATACTAAGCCTAGGTCTGAATAGGGTAAGAAGACAAAAAACTAATTAATCAATAAATAAAAGGGGGATGAAGAAAAAAAATAATGAATTAAGAATTTTAAGGAGAAATAATTTATCTAAGAATTAATTATTGTTTAGGTGCAAGACATGCTAATTTGGAACTTAGAAAAAAAGCAAAAATGAATGCAAAAAAGAATTTGGAACATAGAAAGGAATCTAGTATATAGAACTTTCCTAAATAAAACTCAACTAAGTTTTAAGAAAGACGTCAATCATTAAAGGAAATTGAGGGAATAAAGGGACAACTAGGAGAGTTTTTAGGAATTATTTTAGGATGGGTGAGAGAAATTCACAATTAACTAAATTAACTAAATGAATTTATGGTGCAAATAAGGGATCGGGTGACAAGTGTATGGAGGAAAGTATTTCATAAATAATTTTTAATAAAAATAATTTAACGTGAAATTGTCAAGTGGTCACTAAGAAGAACTCTATAAAAGTAATGGGAGAGAAAATGAATGGATCACGACTGGTATGTGTAAGGTTATGCTGCTGGAATTTCTTTGGATTATTTTTCTTGTGGGAGTTGGGATATCCAACTCGAATAGAGAGTGGTAGCTTGACCTTGTGAGGCAAGCTCAGAGATAAATTTTTCTTTGGTTTGTGTGTGTGGCCCCTTTGCGATTCGGGGGGTTAATGAGGAAGAAGAGTAACCCTATAGTTGGATGGGAGGTACCGGTAAGGTCTCAACAATTATAAAAAGAGAGCAAGGAGGATCACCAACAACCGAAGATAATCAACAAGTCCATCCACTGGTTACGATACATGTGTTTAAAATTTGCAGTTGTAAATGGTTGAAAATTTTTGTATATGGATTCATATGTTGATGGTATTGTAATGGATTTCTAATATCAGTTGGGAAATTTTGCATGATATGGTTAGTTTAGAATAATTATATGGATTTCCTTTCTTGATTTTAAATTTTTTCCATCGTTGTCTCCCTTCCCCAACCCTTGTTCTAAGAGTAAGGACTGTAATCTTGTTTAAAATTTTGTTCACTCCCCGACTAACCCCTGCTCTTAATTTAAGATATTGGTTCTCTGAATTTTTATATTTCAATTTATATGTGTTGATGAAAGGGGCATGGCTTTGTGCTTCTTTCTTGCGCAGTTTTTAATTTCATATTTTTTATCTTTATCTCTACTCCCTGAAGGAAATTTGCCTAGCATCCCTTGTCACTCAGCATTCTACCCTATGGATTATAAAAATCGTAGGGCCAATTTTCTTGGCTTTCCACTGAGGGGATTGTGCCCATCATTTTTTTTGTGTCACTTCATTTCCTTTCCATTGCAAAGAAAAATAAAAAACATTATGCTTCTCTACGTTCACCTTAACTACTCAACAAAATTTCACCTCACGCCAGTATCTGTGTTATGTATATTACTCAACATTTTCTTTGATCAACCATTCTCCCTTTAAATTTCACCAAGTCACTCTCCTCTTCTCCGAAATTTCCTTGGGTGATTTGGGGTATAAACGGATTTAAAGGAGTTGACATGGACCCCTACACATATCCTCCTTTGTTGTTGCGTTTGGGCAAAGGAAACCCCCTCGTGTCGACTCTTATCCTGTGTTTCAGATTTTCTTATTTTCTCTGCATTGAAGATTTCTTACTCTATGTTTTTGTTTTCTGGTGTTATTACCACTGCTATTCGTTTCTCTCCACAACAAAAATTCATGGTGGAGATACCTGCATCTGCCCTGTTTTAAAAAAAAATAAAAAATTACCTCTTCCATTCATTAAGTTCTCCCAGCGAATTCGAATATTCCTTAGTGAGTTTTTGGGTCATCTCTGCACTGTATAGAGGTCGTTTTCTTTGCATTAGCTACCCAAGGCACAACCCTATCTCTTCTCACCCAGCGAAAACATTTCATCTTAACAGTCAACGATTTAGTTGTCTTCCATCTCTACGATGGCCCTTTTCACTTTGAATTCCTTAAGCCCAACTTCATGCCCATATCCTTAGCAAATTCTAGGTGATTGACCCAAAGCGTTATCTTGTCTTTGACATTCATGCCTTAATAGGTTAGACCCATGATGCTTTGTTTTAATTTGATTTCCATTTTTTCTAGTAGCATGTTAAATATAATGTAACCTCAACAAGCTAACTATACACTGCCAGTTGTCCTGGCCAACTGTACTTTCTTTTCTTGATTTGCTTCAGCCTATTTAGCTCAGCTATTTTCCTTTTGCACAGTACTTCTTCATTAACTCTTCTCATTGTACTTTCTCCTTACATTCTCAATATACTAAATACTATTTTTGTTCTATTCTTTCTCTCTGCATTTCTTGCTTCACAATTTATCATGGTATCAGAGCTTCAGCAGTAAGCCTCTTCACACATGCTGGAGAGCAACACGATCCTCACAGTGCATAGCTTAAATTGACATCCATAGCATGGGACACAGTTTTTTCACAAGGCTTGGAGAGCTGTCCACCATACGCTCAAAAAATCATCGTAGGAAGCTCACATGAGCAAGCAAAGCACTCTACACTCAAAAGATCGAGGAAGCAAAGACTGTAGAAGGAGAAAGTTTAAAGATTCACGAAGAAGAGCTACAAGAGGCAGGAACATCTAAAGAATTCAAAGAAATTCGTTCAAATTAGTAAAAGATTGTTGAAGAAGGCAGAATTGTTTAAAGAATTTCGGGAATTCTCTCAAATCCGACAAAGATTGTTGTAGAGAACAGAATGCTTCAAAGAATTCGTGTAATTATTTCAAATCTATGAAAGATTCACGAATTTTCTTCCGCAGGAGAGAATCTTTGCAAGAATAGCAAAGAACTCACGAAAGCAACCAAGAACGAGCAATCGCAGCCGTAAGATCCATCTTGCGATCAGATCTGAGGAAAAAATTCAGTTCAGAAGGGACGAGGAAAGCGCAGAAAAGGTGAAAGTATTACAGCCATTGGATTTTACGTAGAGGACCGATAGCCATCGGATCCATGAGAAAGTGCACGAGGCTTAGTCCTCTGGAGCGCACAGGAGAAATTTTGACTTATGAAGTCACGAAATCGTTAGGACCGTCCATCAAGGGACACGCGGCGAGATCTCAGCATTTCGCTGACTCGCAGGGTGTAAAGGTCAGAAGACTGCCGTGAGAATTTGCAAATTGCGAAATCCCGATTCATTCTAGACCGTTGGATCAAGAAAGATCGTGAGCTGTCGATCTAATGCTATCGCAAAATTGGGAATCGAGAGTTGGACGAGCAAAGGAGACTGCACTCCAAACCCCGATATGCGAAATCCCAAAATCATCTCAACCATCCATAAATTAGGACACGTGGCAGTAGATCCAAGCGCCATCAAAATTTCAGCATTTCGGAGTTCGAGATATCAGAGGTCTTGTTGACGAAGGTCGGGACACTCCACGGTGAAAGTCCTGAAATCCTAAAAAGATCACAGCCATCCATTCATTGGGACACGTGGCAGAGATCGAGGAAACCGTCGATATTTCGGCTACTGAAGTTTCAAGTTGATAGAGGATTTGTGTCACTGGGGGTCGCAAGTCACGAAATCATGAAACGTAGGAGGACCATCCATCTTGAGGAGATGCATGGCAGCAATCCAGGATTTCAGGATATTTTCCGAAAGGAGAAGGACTCTTTGTCATTTCGTCATTCCGCGTATCAATATTTCGGGGGTCAAGAGGACAAGAGGTCAGGAAATTTGCGTCATAAACCCTGAAATAGGACTGCGGTCATATGGGAAGTGTTGGAGCCGCCCTTGTTTATTTTTACCTTTCACAATTTTCAGTTTTGGATACTTGAAATCTAAAGATGGCCTTTTGTTTTTTCCTCCCCCCCGGAACTTTGAAAAAATCCTATAACCTTGTCGAATGAGCAACAATGCTTTTTCTCCCTTTAAAACAAGTCCGCTTCTGTATTAATGTTCGATCATTTTTGCTTTATTTCGGGATATCGCAAGTCGGATACTTTAATCCTTGAGTTCACACGTCCCGAGTCATGAAACGGCGAAGTCATTTTCATTTTTTGCCCGAAGCATTAACTAGGGTAAAATCTTTTAACTTTTGATTTGACGTTGTCAGGGTTTCACGCCTCGGCATTCGTCAAACCCAATTTTTCTTTTTCACAGTCTCGAGAGCCGAGAACGTGAGGTACTTGTGAGTTAACCCTAGTCAAAGATTAAAGGCAAAAAGCTAACTATGGTTAAAATGGTTCTCTGCGCTTCGCCACTCAGCACTATCTATTCGAAAATCATGGTGTTTAAAACTCCGACTCACGAAACCGCAATGTGATTATAGTATGATTAGTTAATCACCTAATCCAATTTTTTCTTAATCTTAATCAAGTCTTAATTATTGCTATCTCGCTGTTTCGTGACTCGGCATACTAATCTTCCAAAATTTTATCTTTGAAGTTCCCAGTCGCGATACGGCGATTATAACGATTATGAAATTAATCATGCCTGAAATCACGATTATCATTAATTAAGCCAAATCGGCACTCGCAGTCTCGCGAGTTAAAGACTCAAATTGTTGAAAGGAAATTCACGATGCAGCGATAAGCGAGAAAATGGTTAACATTGCTAAGTTTGAATATTTTAAAATAAAGCAAGATATGTCCCGCGCATCGAAGCTTGCACATTTCCCAAGGTAACTTTTTTCTCTCCATACTCCGACTGACTGGCGAGCTGCTAAACATTGATGACATTAATGGTTAATTAGGGTGAATCCACGAAAAATAAGATCGGATTTTACGAAATAAATTTGTTTCTAATTGCGATTTGACAGACTTATTTCAAAAGTACAGAATTTTCAAATATATGTAGGATTTATGTTTCATTATTCATTTTCATAAGCACGCAGGGCTCATCATTTTCCGAGTGAACTAATTTATGCATGTATACGCAGGTTTATCGCAGAAGAGCGAAAACACAAGCTTCAGCTATGGCTCCACGGAAAGCAGCAAAGGCTAACTTCGAGGATGCAGGGCAAGGTACAGATACTGTCTCCGACACTTCACCTTGGACTGGCGATTCGGTTCCTAACTGGTCTTTTGTTTCGGATATCCTACAAACCGAGTTGGTAAATTATTCAGACTCAGATGACAATGAAAAGGATGATTTGAACACTAAATACAAGACTGTTGTTCAATCTAGAATGCATAAGATAGCAAACAGACCACGGTTGCTCCCCTATTATGATATGATCCGATGGGCTATGGATCACATAGACTTACCCACCAGAACTATCATAAACGACCAGCGGGTCACGGTCGGGACTTTTAGGCCGGAGCACATCCAAAGCATGTATAAACTCCCGACAACATCTGAATACATGTATGATGCTGATTTCCTGGAGAGTTTCAAACAGAGGACGTGCATTGAATATGACAAAACCATGCCCAGTTTGATTAAAGATTGGGTTTCACGCATCGCGAAGTTCATAGCTAATGACAAGGGAATATATTCTATCGATTCTTTGGAGCCACAGTATAAATATGTGGCCATGATGACCTGTTGGCTTTTTGGGCGAGAGGACACATCGCATTTTTACATCTCTTGGGTGCCTCTCATGTTTCGGGTCGCTGAAGGTTGCTCATTCAACTGGGCGAAGATGCTCTCAGATAGCTTGTTCAACAGGGTCACCGAGTATCGAGAGCAAAAGGCCAACAGGAAACCATCCTCATTTTTCATGTCTGCGTATATCATGGACATAGTATGTTCCATGACTCCATTCCCTTTGATGAATTGGGCTTGGACTCCAACCCATGAAAAATATGTACACGAGTATCACGACAAGCTGTGGGAGGATAAAGTGGACAAATTTATTTACGAAATTTTCAACTGGGTGATGGTGCCCTTGCACATTGCCATTTTTGGTCTTTCTCCACCTTGGATCTTGGACATCATTGCTGCAAATCTGAGTGGTATAGCAGACTGGTACGTAGAAGTAGATTTTTCCTATTTTAAAGTCTTTGGAGCTATTGTTCCCCCGCTTGCACTACCACTGTTCATCCCCGACAAGCTAGCTTGTCGCAAGATTGCTTGACAAACAGTGATTGGTGGGGTAAGTAAAGAGCTTAAAGCATCTTCGAAGAAGGTATGGCCGTCTTTTCCTGTTCGGCTTAATTCTTATTCTTTATTGGATTTTGAGCATGCAAAAGCTGAGGCTGCAGCCCTGGAAGACTTGAGTTTAGTCTCCATTGAATATAAAAAACATGATCCTCAGAAAATTGTAAGTAACCATCTAGCAAATTGTGGGCTGAAGAGGTTTGAACACGAGTTTTCACCCTCGGATGATATTTTCTGAGGGGCAAGATCTTACGGGGAAGTGCTAGTTCGGATCAGATCTTTAGCACCCGAAGATCTTTGTATTAAGATTTCAGGAAACTAGACGAAGATGTCTCCCCACTGTGTTGGGAGGTTTGGCCATTGTCGAGACAAAACAGAAGGATGTTGAAGATTCTGCCGAGGTAAGGTCTATCCCTGAACAACAGCAGGAAGGAGAGCAAACGAGTAATCCCGAAACAAAAGAGAAAACTCCAAACCCTCCAAGCAAACAGATTTTGAAGGCCGAGGGAAAAACTCCAGACCCACCGAGGAAGCAGATATCAGAGACTGAAAAAGAAACTCCAAATACTCCAAAGGAGAAGAACCCTGTTGATACTCCAAAAGAATCGACAAAGCAAATAGGAAATCCCATCACCTCGGTCACACCCTTGCAGTTGGCACAGGGAAATGTTAGCGAGGGATGGATATTTGATGAAGAGCTGAGGCCGATCAGAGCAGAAGAACTCCCTCCTAATGAGTTATTTTTTGATAAAAAGAGAAAAGCTGTAGTGAAATGAGAGTTTTATCAAGAGGGAGAGTCCATGCTAAGAAATACAAAATCATGACAGATGGCAAGAACAAGAAAAGTGACTAGCTTGCCACTAAAATCGCTGGAACACTGGGGGCATACGCTTCGGTGAATCAATTCTTGGTTGGGTAGATGCATAACCAACTTAAAAGAAAAAATTGCCTCATCAGGACCCTTGAGACCAGATTGGCTACAGCCACAGAGAATGCTAAAAGCCATGCCAACATGGAGATGGAACATGCTAGATCGGCTGATAAAAATGAAATAGAAATGCTCAAAGTCAAGCTGGAGCAAGCGCATTCAGTGATCCGAGATGGTCGGGTGCAAGTTGGTCAGCAGAGAACTATGATTGCAGAGTTAAAGGCTCAAGTGGAGAGCGCTGAAAACAGGATGATCCATGTTGAGGGGTTTAAATCCTGAGCGATCGATATTCGGAGCAGGATCTCTTCTGTACAACATAATCTACTAGACAAAGTGGGAGTGATTAGAGAATATTGCCTGTTGATGCATCGGATTTCCGAAAATCTGACTGTCAAAGAAAGGAATGCAGAAGCCACTCGGGTCACTTTTCAAGAGGCGGTGATAGCTACTAACAACAAATTTTTAGTAGGTTCTCCAGGACTCACCATCACTGAAAAAACTAGAGGTAACATTCTGTTAAAGGATTGGGAACATAATATTACCTTAAGCAAGGAACAGGTTCAAATAGTAACCAATTCATTAGAAGAAGCCTTCAATGCCATAGATGGTGAGATTTTAGGTATGGAGAGTGGAGGTGACTCAGAAACGTTAAGGCAAATGAATGTAGATCAGATTTCCCTTGACCTAAAAGAGAAGAATGAGAGAGATGCAGCGGATATCTCTAAGATAGACAGGGTGGACATGGCTCAAGTTGACCAACACTTAATTCAACCTAGTGCACAACTAAGTGCCCTTGATATCATTGATGCACAGATGGGAGATAAGCTGCCGCAGTTGGCCCGAGAATGCTATTTCACCGAGGCCAGCTGTCAAGCAAAACCCTTGCAGCTT